>JAFVLL020024320.1:0-40032 GCA_021397915.2 Tor tambroides | reverse complement strand
TGACTTGACTTGCTTGATTAGTTTGTACTGTGACTTGAGACTTGCTTGAGACTTGATGTTAGGGACTTGAGACTTGCTTGAGACTTGAACATGTGTGACTTGCCCCCACCTCTGTCTCTAATTAATTGATTTTATGAAAAAATCATTTATTATTATTTTATTTATTTATTTATTTATTTTCAGAAATACTGTGCTGTGAATTTACATTTTTCTGGTGAATAAATTATGGTAAATATTTTTTCTGGTAAATATTCCTTTAAAAATAATGTTTTAATAATAATTTTATTAGTAGTAGTAGTACTATCGTTACATTAAGTAATATATTTCTGTCACAGTTTCTTCAAGTTAAACCAAACTTTTATTTTGCCGGGTTTCTGAGAAGACCTTTAAGTTTCTGTCTGTATATGATATGATGATAGTTTTACTTAAAAGAAACTGTAAAATGCTCACAAAGTGACTCTCAGAGCAGTTCTAGAGTTTATGGGCCCTATTTTAATGATCTAAGCACATGGTCTAAAGAGCATGGCGCAGGTGCACTTAGGGCATTTCCAAATCCACTTCTGCTAGTATAACGACAGGAAAAACGGTCGGCGCTCCCGGCGCGTGGTCTAAAAGGGTTGTCCCTATTCTCTTAATGAGTAATGGGTGTGTTTTTGGGCATAACGTGTAATAAACCAATCAGAGTCTCATCTCCCATTCCCTTTAAGAGCGAGTTGCGCTCGTGCCATGGTGGATTCGCTATTTAAACGGCAGATTTTTAAGGCGTACAGACCGAACACATCTCCAGAGGGCAAACGGATCTGCTCATGCGCGAGGAAATAGGTAGGCTAATTCTGATACACGCAATGACTATCCATTATGACATGTATGACATTTTTATATTTATGTAGCGTACACAATAATATTCTTTTACACTGTAATCCTATAATTTTGAATATTTGGCATGTTTGTGTGCTGCTGCGCGTCTGTGTGTAATAAGCAGAGTGAACGCGTGTTGTGGACCCGCCCAGAGGCGCATTTTCTACTAACGCGCTCTTTAAATAACAAAAAAAATATTGTGCCATTGACTTTAGACTTTAGACCAGGTTTGAGTTGGTCTATGGTGCAGTCTATTTTCAGTTCCTCAAAATAGCAATGCGCCAACAATGTGCCTGAACACACCTCTTTTTTAGACCAGCACGCCCATGGGTGCACAAATGTATACATTAAATGCATTTGCTATTTAAACAACGCGGCGCAGGACGGGAAAATGAGTACTGCGTCGGGCTGAATCTAGCAAAACCACTTGCGCCGCATTGCGCCGGGGCCCCATGTGTTCATGTACTCATTGAGGCAGCAGAGGCTGAACACACTGCAAGCAATTCACTCACAAGGCATTCATTCACAGAGAGACTTGCAGGATTCATATTTAAATAGTATTTTTGCAGTGTTCACAGACACTAGTCCATATCGCGTTTTGATTTAAGTGTACTGGCCTACATTTGATTTATTCATCCAAATTTTAAAAAATTCTGTGAAATTCCAAGTTATACAGTTAATTCTACTTTAATGTTTGAATTTCGTGATTCCGTCCTCGTTTTCTGCATCACAGAAATCATAGGGCCCTAGTTTTACTTATTACAGACTTTGTTTTGTGGATAATTTTTGGAGTTTGTACATGCAGTGAAAAATCTCTAAACCTTTTGCACCATCTGGATAGTTCAGTTTAAAGTCTGTTATTTTAAAGCCTGAAATTAAAATTCATTTTTTTTAAATGAAACACAATTCATGTAATTCATTCATAGTTCATGAAAAAAATCATAAATAGCATGCAATAACATTCAATAACAGGTAGGCATTTTGGAAATGCATGTTATTGATCTTACTGTGAATGATTTATCCAAACTATGTTTCATTTTTTTAAAAATATTTTGACCTTGTAATGTTTAATGAACCTTATGATAAAATGACAGACTTCATGCAGGACTTCTCCTCACAATACAAAAGAAAAGATCTTTTGCTACTTCTGTTTAATCGACTTTAACCAAAATGTCATAACTCGATCTTCCAGTGATGAATTCCGTACTTCTCCAATGATTTTTTTTACATCAAAAAACATAATTTAGTAGTAATAGGCTATTTTCTGTCCTCTCTTTGAAACATGCTGTTTTGATAGGCATGCCACATTCAACAGTTCTGCATATTAAAATAATAGATGGATGCTGCTGTGTTGTACGTTCATATCAAATGATCTGTAACCGGCAAAACAATAGTGACACTATAGTCACACTTGTGTGTTGTGACATTACCATCGGATCCAATCTAGTCAGCACTGCGTCTCTTTTAGTTTCAGTCTCTCTGAAAAGCCTGTGACAAAATGTGTCTTGTTTAAAAGCAGCTGCAGTAAAATGAAGTGAACAAATGAACAGTGACTTCCTGAAGGTCTGGAATGTATTTACTCCTACTACATGCTTGAATCAGTGGGCAAACTAAAGAGCTAATGATGTAGAAGTAGGCGTTGATGATCTTCTGCAGAGACTGTCTCTCGTCACACTATGACGTCATATTGAGATGAAATATGAAACGGGTCATTTTAGCTGCTTGGTTTCAATAAAAGCTGTTTTTGGAATAACAAGGAAGTTTTGAGTTCTGGAAATTTGATTTTTCAGTTCATGACCCCTTTAAATTTAAATCATTATCATAGACTTACCGTATTGAACCAAGTTAAGAGCACAGGTTTTGAACACAGATGTTTTTAAAAATTCATTAAAGTTTTGCCTATAAAAATCTTCCAAAATGCACCTTTAAAAGAAAGCCCCTTCAGCCATGTTCTTAAATCTATTGGAAACCTTCCCAGATGAGTGGAAACTAGCTTCAAAGGCAAGACCAACTCTGTTAATTCTCATGTTTTTTTAAATTAAATACCCACCAAGCATATACATATAGGTGTGTTTTTCAGGTGTCCACATACTTTCGGCCTTTTAGTGTGTGTCCTTCTGGTCTAGTGGCGTGCATGCAAAATAAAAAAGGTGACAGAAAAGTCCAAAACCTGATCACTCACAGTAATTGTGCATTCCAAACACAGTGACAACTCATCTGTCTCATCTGTAAGCACAAATCATTTATACTGTGCTGGAGGAAAAACAAAACTTAATCAGTGGGATACCTTATTATATAGCTGAATGAACGCATAGGGTTTCCTTAAAAAGCCCGACAGCATCTCTTTCTCACGGTCCAAACCTGCAGCTTTCGGAAAATTATCATCGATACAGACTTTTCTCTGACTTTGAAGAATCAAAGCATGCTGGGAGAGGTGGCGAGGGAGTGAGATTCGCTCTGTGACCTCCCTTCCTCCCTCATTGGATCAACACTGCCCAGGTGTTTGTGTTTGTGTGTGCGTGTGTCTGCAGTCACAAAGTTCAGCCCCTCGAGCCTCGCAGCCTGCTCACTTATGAGCTGGCACTGCGTCTCTGTTGTCAAAAGCGAGGGACTGGGGGCTGCTGTTTGTGACTGACCCCAAAACTCTCTGGATGAGGATGGAATAAAAATATAATGGAGAAACAGTTGAAAGTCCTTGAAGGGAGTTTGCTCCAATCATTCAGGATTCAAGGTGTGTGTGTGTGTGTGCGTGATTAGAGCATTGATAGATGATGTGTTTTTAAATAAATTGGTTATATAAATCACTGTAGTAGTGTTTTTAATGGCTATCGGTGGAGTTGAGAGGGCCATGTGACTGTTCCCTACTGTTCGCACTTATTAATTGACCAGCTGTAATGGGCCAAACCCTGTGCCCTCTTTATAGACAACTCTTTCTCAACTCCCCAAAACTACCCCTGTGGTATTGTTTAGCTCAGCCCTGAATGCAGTTTTGCTATCCCACCAGTAAAGTAGTTTTTTCATCAGCCTTTTTTTGTATTCAAGCACAATTAATTTTAGAGTAATGTCCCATACGGCCTATTGTAGCTCGCATATTTCTCTGCCATGATTATTTCCATATTGCGCGTTGTTGATAACAGCAATATCGTCTCCGAACACAGTCAGCAGCTTTCTCGAATGAAGGCTTTTTAGAAATGGTCCAGCTATTTTGATGAGTGTCGGAGATGATAGCAGTGCCTGTGATTGCACAGGAATCATTTATGCCTCTCTTCGCTAGATATAACCTTCAAATAGATGTCCACAAAGGACGTAAAGCCAGATTCTAGAATGCTGTCCGTAGTCTAAACAGCCTTTAGGTTGCGTAATTGAAAGAGGACATTATAAAGCTCCATCACTTCTTTGTGAGGTCTAAAATGTTGTGATGACAGTGCAACCACAAGTTGCTGGCAGCATACTAATGCAGGGCCGGCCTCTGCTGTGGTCATTTCATAGTCTGACTCACACTTGATTTTGGGGTTGATTTCCATGTTTATGAAGTTTAGTGCTACAGGATTCAATTTATTTCATTGATCATTACATTTGATGATCTCTTTACTCGCTGTGATGTTAATTCTCTAGCCTCTGAGCAGAAATTGCTCTTGGCATTAGAGGTCATGTTGTGATGAGGTGAAGGCAGGAAAGGGAACTGGGGGCGTATTACAGAAAGTTTCTTATCTTAGGTCTTAACTTAAGATATGACATGTTAAATTAGGATTTTTCGCAAATTCGTATTACAGAAGCAAATCTTAACTTGATTTAGGATTCTTATCGTATCTTACAAAATCGTATCTTATCTCTAGTTAGGAAATCTTAAATGGCATAATCAAGCTCGACAATCCACTCTCAGGTCTGTTACCAAGCAACCAACACTGCGCGAGCTGCTGATGAGGTAAACAAAAGCTACTTCACTTTGAAAATCGCCTTTTGCAAAAAAAAAAACATAAGGCATTAGTCACTTGCACTACAACCAGTAATGCTCCGTGACACTTTTGTTGATCTCTATAATGCTGGTTGCAGTTCCTGTGCTAACTGTAATATGTTGTGTGGCAGTCTGTAATTACCAAAATATAACACATCTTCAGGGTCCTCCAAGAGTCTTTCTACCATTAAACATCTTCGTTCTTCATTTTCAACTATTAATAAATGTAATACCATTCTCGGACAGCACAGTTGTAAGCGTTTTTTTCCGTTAGCTTTAAAATAATTTTGAAGTTAGGACTGCTGTGGGGTTGTCCTAAAGTTAAGACAGTTTTTAGGGTTTTTTGTCAAGTTAGGAGGTTTCTGCCCCTTCCTATCTGTAGTTAAGATAAGATAACGCACTTAGGAAATGCTGTTCTGTAATAGCTTTTGTCCTAAATGTGGTCCTAACTGAAATTACCATGGTTACCAAACAGATAAGATAAGATTTTAAAGTTAGGATCTTTCTGTAATACGCCCCCTGGATCCTCTCACAAGCTGCTTAATGGATCTATGGAGAACATGCCCCCACGCACGTCTCTAGGCCTTGATTTCAAGGGTACCTGCAGTCATCGCGGGTATTCTTTATGTGGATTATTGTTGGGTCATTCCTGTGCCTTTTGTGTTGGAGTACCTTTTGAATTCTTAAACTGTTCTCAAATAAATATGCATAGCTATAATTTAAAGTATTTTTATAAAATGGTTTACCAGACTTTTAGAAAATTCTGGCTAACCTCAGGCACTTAACCTTTTTTTATTACAATGGCAATGAACAAGATGGAACCTAACGGTGCAAATAAAGAGCTACTGTTTGCCCTGTTTGTCCTTGATGTGTCAACTTGAAGTTAATTTTGATATTTTGAACCATTTTTTAGTAATATACAGAATTCTGTAATTATATCAAACAAAATGGAGGGATGGAAAGTGAGACAAACCAGTTCATCAGAATTGCTATTGTTAATACTGATATTGTTAATACTATTTGAGCTATTGTTTTCCTACCAAAAAGAAATATTAATGTTCACTTCCTGGACAATGATGTCTTAACTTACAGCAATTATTTTTGCGATATGTATGTGTGTCAGTGTTATTTTAGTATTATTTATATACTATTAGTACATATTACTACAAGAATTTATAAATATTTTGAATTCATTTTCATTTTTATATTTAGTCTTTTTTCTAAATACTGCATTTCTATATTACTTCATTTTTTCACTTCAGTTTTAGTTTTAGTAATTTTAGTATTCCGAGGCTATATATATATATATATATATACGTATATATATTCAAAAATATACATTTATATTGAAAGCCTTAGATATGTAATATTGTAAAATTACAATATTACGGAAAATTACAATGAATACGGGAAAAAATGTAGAGAATGTATTTGATCACTTCAGCTCCTTTCCTGAATGCCATTATTACGCCATTATAACTGAAGACTTTATGCTGTTATTGAGTAGATCGAATTAAAATATTGTGCGTTTTAATGCGTCTGACGGAGTTGACACAAGTTATGAAGTGAATAAATTTACATTTTTCGAAAAAAAGATTTTCATAAAATCCTGTTCCCTTACAATGGTTCATTAGCAAGAAACTATATAAATTTATAAATAATGTTTCATTAAATAATACAAACTCACATTTTAAAATATGTTTTGTTCCTTATCTCAATAATAAATAATATTTTTTGCTTATTTAATGATTATATATATAATAGATCTTTTTTATTGTTGTTGTTTATTTAATGATTTTTGTGATTAGTGAGAATGACCCAGATGAATCAAATGACTTCCAAAGAACCACAACTGTCCAACTGAGAGAGAGTTTTGGTATCTCAGGCTGTTCCTGGTAGTGTAAAGTACAATAAATTGCGATATTGCTTGTTTGTTCTTGGGGCACTACCCCATGATGCCTTGCCTCTGCGGTGTCCTTGGGTGTGCTTGGCTGATTATGTTGTTGAGGTAGGTGGTGGTGGGGTGGGGGGGTTATAGTATTAGTGGTATGCCTCAGATCCTCCTGCGCCTGCAGTCTCCTGATGTTTAACCCTGCACTCCATGGTAGTGTTGCACTGATTACTGGCCGTCCTGTGGGACATTGATTGTCCTGTTCCTCTCTGGCAAACCCCACACAATGCTGACGAATGAACTCCTGGCCCTGCCAAGTCCAATTAACTGTCAGTGCTGCATCGACGCGCCCCCTCCGTAACTGAGGAGAGGGAAGAAAAACAAACTTTTAATCAAATTGTGCTTCGGGCCCCAAGGTAACTGGGGTTTTATTCTGAATTCTGCTCCATTCTTCTCTGTCGGCTGTTACATACTTTTCTTAAGAAGGTTGTTGAGAGAACAATTTGTTTTTGCATGATTAAGGACAAGGAACAACAGCCTTCACATTTTAATGACACTTTTCAACCAGCTATAATATATGAACTATATATTTAACATACGTATCTTTTCAGCTTCCAAAACCTAGTTGGCTCCCTACGGAGACAGCGTTTTAAAGTGTAAGCAGGCTTCCGACATGAAGACTGATGCAAACCGTAAACAAATTAATTTGGTTTCCTCTTAAGATTCTTAGTTTTAGCCAAACTGCAACACATCCCATTATGCATTGCGACATACTTAATGAAAAATCAATCAATCAATATAAATAAAATCAATATAATTAAACATATTTCATTTAACACAGGAAAATATGGACACAAAATCATTCCGTTTAATTAAAAACAGATTAAGCAATATGTGTGTGCTATGGACATTTATGCTTATTAGATTGTCACAAAGTTAGCACAGCGTTGTTTAGTCTTCTAGGTTTTGGATGAAAGCTATAATTTCCAGTTAGTAGATAACTTGCAACACCTTTGAGAAGACGACTAGATGTCTTTTAAATGTTTACTCTGGCTTTATAACCTTGAAGTGCTCTATTTCTGATTTTTTTTTTTTTTTTGACATTACCCATCTGTTTAGAAGTTTAGAAACAGCATCTTTGCTGTTTCATAATTTTTCATTATGTCTTCTGACTGACTGAGCTTCAAAGTCTCATACTGTTTGGTTTTCCTTTTTTTAAGCTCAGGACAATTGCTATCTCTATGAACGTGGCCTTGCTGATGCTCCCAAGGTCATGATAAGCAACTCCAGACTGGCTTGCTTTGATTATCCTGATGCAGACATTAAAAGCCCTGAAATTCAATTAAATTCCTGCCTTTTGCCTCAGAGCAAAACGGAAGAGGCATAGGGAAAGAGAAAGGCCGGTGTGCATTGGTAAGGCTTAATAAGAGGAACAAAGCGATGGCGTTTGTGATCTGTGCGTCTGAGAAAGGGCATCTAGATGATAAGGTTCAAAGGAGAGTTTTAAAGAACGTTTAGTTGCTTCCACGATTTCACACTTGTGCTCCTCTTTTGAATAAACTCCAATGGAATTCAAGGTTACTCTCAGGGCTGTAATAAAATAGTGTGCTGTGGATTGCCTCAGACTCGTTGGTTTTGAATGAAAGTAAGAATAATTGTAGATTACGATTTGCCTTTGAGAAATTGAGAAACGGTTTGCTATTAATAATTGTGAAGATAAAGACTTGATAAAAACTGAAAAAAAAAATTCTTAATCAGTATTGTCTTGTACTCTGGTAAGTATTATCTTTTAAACAATATGCATCACTTAGCAAGAATAATTGCTTCTAATTTTTCTCAGAAAATATTTATTGAATTACATTTTTTTTTCTTGCCTGATTTTTTTCTGTTTTTATACATAAATATAAATTAGAACATAATTAGTTAATTATACAATTAATGAAATCGTAATTTTATTTAGATTTAAAAATATATTAAAAATGTATTCTACTCTATGCTACGTTGTTTCTAGATTAAATTTGTTTTAAGGATATTTTTAATAGAAAACAAGACATAAATGCTGATTAAATTATTTTTTCGCAGTATTGATGTTGAGAAATTTTGGGCTATAAAAGTCTTTGTTACCTTCTGTAAGATTATTTTTAAATATCTTGTCCAGCATTGATTCTTTTTTCCCCAGTTGCGCATCTACCAGAGTAAATACCAGCTATTGTGAGCCAGACTAATTTTAAGTCTGATTTAGATAAGGTCATTTGCTTTTGTTCATCAGGGGAATAAAAAGGATTTTTTTCCTCAGCAGATCAATACGGCAGCCTCTCTCTTGTAAACTTCACCAAAGAATGGATGAATGCGATTTGTTTTTTTTTTAAATTCTATTTGTCTTCTCATCAGACATCTGCAACTCTATCTGTCATGAGGGAAGTAACAAATAACTGCATTGGTAGTCCTGCGATTGCCAGTTGTTCTCAGTACCAAGCAGTTTTATTGCCATGCAAGAGATCATGACTAATAATCCATTAACGCACACTAAAACTTCCCCAGCAACAAGCCTTTTTTTTCTTCAAATCTATTTTTGACTGTCAGTTAGAGAAAGAGATACACAATTGATTTCTCAGGGAGTCACTGATGTGTACCTTTGACTTCACTGTGACTTTGAGAATCCACAGGAATAATTCATGGGCCCTGGTGAGTTCCCAAAGACGAGAAGAACAAAACTGCATTCAGAGATCTTGCCGCTCATTCCGGATAATTCTGCGCCTCTGAACCTGCCAACCTTTTCCGGAGAGGCTGAGACTCTCCTGAGGGTTCTTCATGTGACTGCTGAGTGGATGAGGGAAGAGAGGGACAGCTGTGATTGACACACATTGGCCACTTCACAGGACCCTCAGACCTTCAGAGCCCTGACCGCAGAAGCGGTTCTTCATTCCAAATCCGTCTTCGGCCACTGAGGCTGTTCCCTTACCTCCACTTTCGCTGCCGCAGTCACTCCGCTAATGAAGCTTTAATGTGGTCCTTGCTTAAGTGGGCAGCTCTCTGATGGAGCTCAAGTGGCCATTTCCTGTGAACCCAATATTTCTCAAAACACCTCAATTCTTAGCCTTTCAATTTTAAACGGCTGTTTGCATGGGTAATAGATGATTTAAAACAACCCACTTGTCTAATCCAACCACGACAACATTTACAAATGCAACAGAAATGTCTCTTCTCATTTCAGCCTAATGTTGATGATGTAAACACATGAAGTCATTGTAGCAAAGATAATCTGCTTTCCCACGCAAACTGATTCAAACGATGCACTCTGACCCTCGGTGATGGAGCACGTCATTGTTGTTCTCCCGAGTCTGTCCTCCATGTTTAATCTCCATGGCTCTGGTGGGCAGACGGCCACCTGCCGAGAATCGTAAACCCCTCGCAAAGATTTATCTCCTTACAATGAACATTAGCATAATGTCAGATCATTAAAAGCCAATTATACTGATCTGTGTGTGTACGTGTGGTGAAAAGTGTTGGGAAAGTTTCTTGGAACGAAAATTTTCATGCTTTTTCGCTGTAGCTTTGGTGTACTGATGTGGCGGTATATCCAGGGGCGCTCGCAGGATCTCGATCCATGGTGCGGAGAAGAATGCCCCCAAAGACCACCCGTCACTTCCAGTGTATTTACACAAGCATGATAGTTGTGAGAAACAATGAATCATGCGCTTACGTGTTGATTGTTGAGTTGGTGAGCAAACTGCAGGGTAAAGCTATGAAGTGTAGGAGGCAGAGATGTTTTTCATCTAAAGACATGTTTAAAATAGATTTCATATCCCCTAGAGACATTCTATGAAAAACATCAAGCTACAGGTCATACTTTCTACTGTACACCATTCACAACACAAGCCAAAGCCCTTAGACAAATTATTTATCATTATAGGATTTGATCACATACTAACAGGGCTACTAATGCCATGTATTATTTATTAATTATAGCAATAAATATTACTTTAGCGGATCATGATCAGGTTTTTTTTTTTATAATGATTGTAATTATTAATAACTTTTTATAATTTAGTTTTTTCAATTTAAATTGTTTTTTATTTTTTATTTTGGTGTTTTGTTTTGTTTTGTTTTGTTTTGTTTTGTTTTGTTGAAAAGTCCAATGCTTTTACCTGCCATTACATGTCATTATAGGGTCAACGGGGCCCAAATCCACAATAACATTCTGGATTCCAGAAAGTAATTTCAGTGCAAATTGGTTGTGTTTTGAATTGATTTTGCTTCAAGTTGATTGAGAAGGTGGTTGCATGCAATGGTTTAAAAGTGGATAAAGATGTAATTAAAAATATTTTTTTCTTACACAATTAAATATTTCATCATAATTAAATTTTATTCCTCAGATGAAACTTTTCAACATTTTTAAAACGTGTATGTGTAATTATTTGAGATGTTAAAGGGATAGTTCACTCGAAAATTAAAATTACCCCATGATTTACTGACTTTCTTCTTTCAGACAAATACAGTCGAAGTTATATAAAAAAATGTCCTGGCTTTTCCAAGCTTTATAATGGTGAATAGTGGTTGAGTTTTTGAAGCCCAAAAAAGTGCATCCATCCATCATAAAAAGTACTGTACATGGCTCTGGGGGGTTAATAAAGGCCTTCTGAAGCAAAGTGATGCGTTTGTGTAAGAAAAATATCAAAATTGAAAACTTTATTTTAAAACTTTTTATTTTAAAACTAAAAGTGGCGTTCCAGTGGATGATGGTTCCACTGCCATTATAAAGTTTGTAAGAGCCAGGACACTTTTTAATATAACTCCAATTGTATTTGTCTGACAGTAGAAAGTCATATACATCTAGGATGACTTGAGGGTGAGTAAATCATGGGGTAATTTTCATATTTGGGTGAACTATACCTTTAAAACTTTTTCATTGCCCATACAGTCAACTTTTCCCATTCCCCTGGTTCTGCTTAGTGTAAAAGATCCTACAACAGCAGTTACAGGCAGCTTTATTCCCACAGCTGCAATCAGAAGCAGCAGGCAGTGGATTGAGGGAGATAATTCAACCAGGAATTGTCTATCACTAGCATTTGTATTTGCCTGTAGGCATATGCATATACACGCACAAAATGCTTGCGGTCATAGGAAGACTTTGCCGTAGCCTTACACGAATTCCATTTATGAAAATATTTGCTTTTTCTCACACTGCATAATTCAATTCAAGTTTATTTGCATAGTGCTTTTCACAGTACTTATTGTTTCAAAGCTGCTTCACAGAAAATACATGTTTCAATTTTAGAGTCAGGAAGTATTCTGTTATTAGTCAGAGATGAGTGTTTCAAAGTAATGTCCATATGCTGGTATACAACTACTGGTTAGTAACATCATATATTCAGTTCAACAGACACATTGAACATGTTAGGATGTCACTGCTATAACTACCTTCCCAACATGCCAATGCATTGTTATTGTGAATCAATTTAAAAGGAAACACCAGCATTTCAACTCACTCTTCTGTGCACGCTCTATATAAGGCTTTTGTATGAGATACTTTCTTTTCACATAATATGCAGTATACTATTGCCAGCACCTGCAAAATGAGTTCATGCTCAATAGACTAGCAGCAAACCCGAGGAAAGATGTATAACACAACCTCATTTCTTTCCTCCCCCCTTACTGGTTTTCAGCAGGTGCAGATGCCATGGAAACCCATAATGCATTGGCAGTGTAGGTCAGGAGAGATCTTCATGCAGCATTACTCTGTCATTGTCCCTGTCCACACATGAGTTTTAATTGCCTTATTCTGGGTCTTCATTTCTGTTTATTTGCTTTGGCATAATGGTCAAGTGGTTCTAGTAATGGATTCATAACGAGCAGTCTTCTGGTTTACAAAATAGGCACATATGCAAACCAAGTGAAATTTCCCAGTATTAGAAGACTCTTCCTGCTGTCTTTTGCTTCTTGCTTCTGGTATAGTATGTTTATCAACTACAACCCTATTCTTACATTTTTTATTGTGTTTTATGTATGGGAGAACTGCATCGCTGTCCTTCACATCAATAAAATTAACCTTAAGTTTTTAGACTGTAGCTTTTAATAAAATGTACTGTAAAAAAGTAGTCATTTTTAGAGTAAAATTCTGTTGAAATGCTACAGAAAAAAACATGTTTACTGTAAGGTTACATTAATCCTGTATTGTGAAAAACTATAAATGGTTTAACATTGCATTATATGTAATTTTACTTACATATTTTACTCATATATATATATAATTTTACTCATATACGTATATATATACAGTATATGTAACTTTTTTCTGTATATATATATCTGTTATATTTTGTATAAATAAATAGACTAGTTTGTTCAGTAAACCACTGTTTTTTCCCTTCTGTACCAAAAACATACCAAACCATAACTTCAAAACCTATAGGTACGTACTGATCCATCGTTATTGTGTACCCTTAACACCCCATCAAGTAGGTGTATTAACATTATATGACTTAATGAAATATATGGTTATAAGTTGTAAAATATACACGCATCCTGTAGAACTTGAAACATTGTCATGGTATTTTTACGGCGAATTTCTGGTAACTGCAGCTGTCATTTTTACCGTAAATTTAACAGGATAATTTTCCAGTGTTTGCAAGTCCAGCGCAATGGGCGGCCATGTTTTTGATGAATGCATTGTGGATTATTGGTAATGCATCATGGTTGTTGTTGTGTTTTCAGCGCTAGCTGGAGGAGGGGCTGCAACCGTCACCACATTGTGGCAACTTCATAATTAAACATACATCATGAAGCACCATTCTGTATGTCAGCCCATTGGCGCAGGCACACAGCCTTCTCCACATATTGACCTGTGCTTGAACTATGTGGTATACTGCCCCCTGGTGAAAGAGTTTCACGCTTTTAGGGAAGGAATCGAGGCTAACGTGAGCATGACACCCTCAGACTCAGATCAGGATACATGATAATATAAAATAATGATGTTAAAAAGCTGTTTAAATTGGGTTTAAATCACTAAATCTGTGTGTATCGTTATCAAAAATCCAGCATTGGTGTAGAGTTACACTCTTTCCCGTATGTGGATCACTCGCCTACATCTGCCGGGCCTCTCCATCATCGACCCTCTGCCACGGCCCCTGGCACCATCTACTTCATCCTAATTAGAATTAATAATTGAAAATAGGAAATCGATGGGTGCAAATTAAGCGCAGCACGAGTGGGCTTTATTGGGTTGACATTGTCTCAAGAGCAGCGGTTGTTGGTCACTGCTGATCTCACATTTGTCTCGGGCATCTCCATCTCATGCAAATCTTTATTTTGAGTCATTCCTTTCTGGGTGGAGCTATGTAAAAGAGCCTCTTTTCGTGCTTGTTGGCCTCGTGGCTTATAGAATAGCTTGTGTTTTTCCCAAGGGAGAGAGGAAGATAGTATTATTAATTTGGTAAAGCAACAGCCCATGTAACAATCTGCTGAGGAGGACACTTCTGATTTTGTTGAATAAGCTACTGGTTTGCTGCACTAGGTCATGGCTTTTCTCAAATTATTCAGGAGCGTGATGATGACCCGACTTGTGCCTGCGTGATTCACTTCAAAGATCTCCTCACCCTCCACAAAAGATGCTGCGATTGGATAGTGCCGTCCCGCAAGTTCTCTGTGAAAGGTCTCTAGCACTGTATTGAATAGAAGGTGACTTCTCAAGGCTGATATTGATCTGAGTTCACATCCTAGATATATCTCGAACAAATGATATATCTTGAACAAATAGTTGTATCCACAGGGGAGCATCTTTTCTAGACAGTCACTAGTCAGTGCTTAATTTGATATAGATGTCTCTAAACAACCTTCTTTGAATACAAGGTGCTCAAGCTGGAGAAAAAGTTTAATGCCCACTAAGTTGTCTTGGGTTTGAAAACATAATTCCAAGTTAACAGTGGCTTCAGCATCACATCTCTAAAAAAACCTAAATGTGTCTAATTATTACATACTTTTAAATATTTAATTACATACTTTTAAATATTTAATCCAAGACCTTTGCTAAAATTCATGTGGCACAGGACAATTTTTTATAGGTGTTCCCCCTTTCCACTTGGCAATGTTATATTACATGTCATTTAGCATTATCATAAATAGTATTAAAGAAAACTACTGTTCTGTTTTGGGGTCAAAAACATTTTAATGTGTTTAAAAAAAGGTCTCTCATGCTGAGTGACCAAGCCTGCATTCATTTAATCAAAAATTCAGTAATATTGTGAAATATTATTACAATTTGAAGTTGAAAAACTGTTTTCTGTTTTAAAATGTAATTTTTTTCTGTGATGGTAAAGCTAAATTTTCAGCAGCCATTTCTCTCGTCTTCAGTGTCACATGATCCTTCAGAAATCATTGTAATTTGACAATTTTATGCGCAGAAAAAAAATATTATTTATAATAAATAAATCTTGTGTAACATTATGTTTGATCAAATCAATGCATTCTTACTAGGTAAGAGTTACAGTAATTAAAAAAAAAAATTACTGCCTCCAGTCTTTTTAGTGGTATTGTGTGTATATATATATATATATATATATATAAGTACTATATAAGTAGTTTTGACAATTCTGTGGGCAATCATTCATCTATGGGCAAAATTTACTGAGCAATGCTAAACCAGAAATTAAATCTGTTAACATACACAAGTTTGTTGATGAAATGTTAATTTACTGAAGATACTGTAATACATCAAAACAGTACAGTAAAAGTCTTTACATGTGAACCATAACACAGCGTGAGTCATAGCGCGAAAAGATACGACATCAGCACATCCTTATGCTACGTGTCTCCCCTGAGGCTTTGGCTGGCAGGTTCCATGCTGCTCCTCTCTACTGAGGAAAAGGAAACATGTAGCAGGGGCTTGTCTGAGATAAATTAGGGTAGGAGGGACGCCCCGGTCCGTCGAGGCTGCCTGGCAGCTGCAGTGCAAGCGCTCCCCCCTCTGTTATTACAACTCAGCACTATCCACCCCATATGACTATTGGCAGTTCCTTCTGTATATTTAGAATAGCATCCATCAGCTCTCCACCCCACATAATGTATCCCAAATTCCCTAATGTATCCCTAATTCATTCTTTAGCAGTCGACTCTTTCAGCGCACAAATAAATAACATCGTTATAAGTGTCAGTGGAGCTCTAGACGGCCCAGTGGGCCATTTCACGGTGAGAGTATTGGCAGCTTTTACAGCTATACATTTAACAGCATGTCCAGGAGACGTTTATCATCCTAGTGTACTAAACAAGCGGCACTTTTGTCCAAAAAGAGCTATATTTGTAAATGTATATCAAAGCACTATAGGTCTGTTCATCTGTTGCAGAAGCAAGATGAGTGTGGGAAATTTAAATGAAGAATGATAGGAAAGAGGCGTATGTTTGTTTTTAATTTGAGCTGTAAAGGCAGTGAAAGTGATGTTCGACCTTCTGGAATTTCTGCCAGTAGAACTGACCTTTCCATTTTCAAAATACCAAAAAAGAATGACGTTTGGTTCCATTAATGGTGCTCATTTTTCTGCAGATGTGGGTGAAATATCACACTAAAATACTCACAGTATTTGATTCATCACTGTTTAAAGTGATAGTTCACCCAAAAAAGAAAATTCTGTCATTAATTTCTCACCCTCGTGTCGTTCCAAACCCGAAAGACCTTTGTTCATCTTTGGAACACCAATTAACATATTTTTGATGAAATCAAATAGCTTTCTGACCCTCCATAGACAGCAAGGAAACTACCACATTCAAGGCCCAGAAAGGTAGTAAGGACATCGTTAAAATAGTCCATGCACATGAAGAGAAGAAACTGTTAAATAAAGTCATTATTTTTGTTTTCTTTGCACACAAAAAATATTCTCGTAGCTTCATAAAATTACGGTTGAACCATTGATGTCACATGGACTATTTTAACGATGTCCTTACTACCTTTCTGGTCCTTCAACATGGTAGTTGCGTTGCTGTCTATGCAGCGTCAGAAAGCTCTCGGATTTCATCAAAAATATCTTAATTTGTGTTCTGAAGAGGAACAAAGGTCTTACGGGTTTGGAATGACATGAGGGTGAGTAATTAATGACAGAATTTTCATTTTTGGGGGAACTATCCTTTTAAATGTCCTTCAAAGCCACTTTTGCTTAATCTACAACATGAAACGTTACCAGAGAAGTCTGATTACTAAACAATGACTCTTATTAACCATTCTTTTTAGTCAATCAAAAACATGCGCTATATGTTTTTGTTTCACAAAAAGGTAGTGTAGTCCAACTAATGAAAGATTGACCCTTATGAGCCAGTTTATTTTTGTGAATCCAAAACAAACTATCATTGTGGTCCAAATCCTGAATGAATTACTTGTAAGAGCCAATTCATTGAAGTGAATCAGAAACATACAGTGCAAGCACTTTAGTCTGATTCCCCTTTTGAGTTCTTTTTAGTGAATCAAACACACCTTGTTATGTTGTAGTAAAGTCAGCGTAGTTAATACTGACTGTTGTTTACATGACAAAGTGTAATTAAAGATACACATAATGAGTTTTTATTGAATGAATGAATGAAATATGTAGTTAAGCCCACTCTTTGGATATCATTTATTCTACCTCTAAAAAGGCTGTTGTTAAAAGGTCTGTGTGAACAAGATGTTTTAAAAATGAATTTATTATTGAAATGATCTAATTTGGCAATCCTTCTTCTTCTTCTCCCTCCTCGCTAATCAGGATATCTGTCAGGTAATAGGAATGCAGGACCTTTATTGTCTAAAATTTCTATCCTTGCAGCCTAAATTCAATCAGCCAAGGTTTCTGGGTGTAAATGAATCTTCACTTATTTCTCACTGGACAGAATATTTTATCAGAGCACATTTGGATCCCGTTTGCTGTATATTTTAAAACCATCTTTTATAGCACTTTGCCCATATACTTTAATTTACCTTTGACTTCTTTGAAGCTGCACACTGTTTAACATTCTGTGACTTAATAAGGATTCTGTATAACCTGTGCTCTGAAGAACACACTCAACAGGGACAAAACAGTCTGACTCTAACCGTCATCGGGTGCCGAGTCGGACTTGAGTCACGTAGCACACGGTGCTCTGACATTGCTGTGACTATTAAGACACTCTGTCATGTACAGACAAACTCCCATCCTGTATTCATCATGGCATAGCAGAGATGAACCCAAACACAAGAGTTCAGCTGCCAAGCTTTGGGATCTTCATTTATCTGCAGGTTTAATTGTCTGGATGCACTTCCTCCAGTCATTAACCACAAAAGCTAAAACTTGGTTGTAAGGGGTTGACTAGAGTCTTCCCCTCCACCGCTGGAGCTTTAATTAAAGGAGTGGAATGGGCTGGACTGGGTGCAAGGAAGTAGTAATTGGCCCTGGAGGCATTGTATGCCGCGATAGAGACAGTGTAATCACACTCTTGTACAGTGCTTCCTATTACACATCTGATTCAGAAACCCTTGGCTCTGTTACAAACATCTAGATGGCTGCGGTCCATCTATTGGATGATAAAAAGGCAAATGGTAGATTGGCAAAATATTGATATATTAATCTAAATCTAGTCACGAAGTGGTATATGCAAAATGTCATAAGCCATACAAGACCTACGCGTGTGCTTTTATTGAAGGATGAAAAACTTCTATCTTCCCTCAGACTTTATTCAGAAAGTTTTGAAAAGGATGTGTTTAGTAAAGTACTTCTAAAGATATTATATAGGTTTTATCTTTCTGTATGTAATTAGATTTTTGGGCATTTTGGCTTTATATGTCAGTTTGAGTAGAGACAGGGAAGAGAAGGGATGCAAAGTGCTGTTTTTAAATATGTTTATTAATTTATTTGCCTGTTTTTTTTTCTTTTAATGGATTTTACCTTTACCTTTTTTGAAAAACTAATTTTAACCTGATTTTTGCCATGAAAATAACTTTCGATGGATGCTGATGTGGCATAAAACAACCATATAATAAAATAAAACATTTAAATGAATAAAATCCTATTTCCAAAAAATATGTTTGACTGACTGAGACAGAAAATGCTAAGAAAGGGGAGATGCAGTTTTACATCTAGCCTTAGATTTTCACATGGCATAAAACAAATAGTAAAATAAAATAAAAAAATGAAATACATTTTTATTATATTAATTTTTAATATTTTTTTATTTTTGAAATTATATTTTGATTAATTTCGCCTTTATTTGACAGTTTGAGGAGAGACAGGAAGCGATAGAAGAGGAGAGATATGAAGCGCAGTTGCGAAATATGTAGGTGCACTACCCTGAAGGCTATGGCTCCGACACAAAACTGATTTTTAATAAAAACAGACAGCGTAAGCAGGGCTTCTATATTCCACAGGAGTGAGATATTTTGTCTTCATAGAAAATACAAGAGTTTAGACTCTGGAATTCTCCCTAATTAGCCTTTTGTGATGTTCGTGTTTATTTAGCTGCGCACACAGCTCTAGGCAGAACGTAGCACCAAAATACATACAGTATTTTTCTTGTCAGCCTTAATAATTTTTAAATCAGGCCTGCAGCTGAAGGGGATTTTACTTGTTTTGTAATAAGGCTTGCCACGCTTATGAGAGAACTTCAAGTAGCAGCATTAGGTATTCTCACAGGATTGTGCATGGCGCTGCCCTGCTCTGAGATCTTTCTCAACCATCTGATCAAATCAGGCCATTACATTTTTCTGTTTATCAAAGTACAGTACACAAACGCACGCTCACGGCTCAGTCCTGATGCCTCAAGGTGCAAGTTTGTTGTGAAGAGGAGCATCGGTTGTCTCCCCAAACGCACCCTTTGATTAGCCTGTTTGTGCAATGCTGAGTGCTTTTAATAGGGGTTGCGTTGCAGGTCGGCCGTTTGGTGTAGTTACCATTGAATCTCTGCCCACACACACCGTCCATCGCCCCCAACGGGGCCCTCATCCACTCTTCCTTCATGTCCTCTCCGATTAGACTCATCCTTATGGAAGCTTTCCTTTAGATACTTTAAACACAGAGAAATAGGAGTAAGACTGTGTGTTTTACAGCCTTGCCCGTGGCACCAAATGATCTCTGACTCTTTAATCACAGCTAAATGCTGTCAGAGGGCCCGCAGTGAGAGACTGTCTGCGGCGAGTCTGAAACTAAACGCAGAAGAGACGGGCCGAGATAATGGGCTTTAGGAGGAAATGTGCTGAGGCGTCTTGCTGTGGGGGGAAAAGAGGCTTTGAGTCTTCAATGGCAACATTTTGTGCTGCTTCTGAGCACCAGAGAAAAAGACTTCTGCAAATTAAGCTCTGTCTAGATTTCCACTTTATTTGTCCTCCTCCGCAATGATTCAGAATGGCTGCAGATGAAGAGGCCGGCGGACTTGGATTTGCCGTGTTGAATGGGAGGGAAACTGTTTGCGTCCCAGTATGAGGCTTCTTTGAAAGTGAAGCGCTCACTTTGGGGCTGATGGGGAGTTGACGAGGTCCGGGGGCCGGTGAGTGAGACAAACGGTGGATGTGTTGTGTTTTTCTGCTCTTTTTCTCTCATCAGCGTGGGAGAGTTGAGAGGAGCGTGATGAGTGCTGATTGACTGCGAGCGGAGCAGACGATGAGCGGCTCATCCGTCTTCGCTGACCTCCCGCAGGTTTCCTGCCTTTAATGTGCCCTGGTCATTTGTGTGGTGTGAGAGCTCAACCGACAGGAGAACTCGTCCGTAGCAGATTTACTCAAATCAATAACGTGCCTCCTGCCCTCTTTCAGCTACTTAATGCGGACTACGTTGCATCTCCTGGGAAAGACTCGCCACAGCGCCAGGTTGTTCCTTGACCCCCCTCTGTGCCAAGCTGTCTTCTCGAAGTGCTGATCATCCACCTCGTGTTTGTCTGGCATAGACAACGGTTGCTGATGTCTCGCAGCACACAGTCTTCATTAGGGATTTATCCACTTTCAAAATAGCCTTCTGAGCTTAGTCAAGCATCTGGCACATCAGTGGTTAAATATGGACTAGTTTCTGAGGTTGTTTAAATCAAACCTTTAACATTGTATGTTGCTTTGGATGAAACCATCATCAGAATGACAGATATTGTTCAAAAGTATGGGATCTGTAGGAATTTGAGATCACGTTTTTGAAAAAAAGTCACTTATACACACTAAGGCTGAATTTATTTGATTAAAAATACATTAAAAAGTAATATTACAAAATATTATTCAAATATAAATAATATTATTAATATTAAATAGTTGTTTTTTATTTTAATATGTTTTAAAATGTAATTTATTCTTGTGATGGCAAAACTGAATTTTCAGCAGCCATTATTCCATGCTTAGTCACATGATCCTTCAGAAATCATTCTAATATGCTGATTTGGTCCTCAAGAAACATGACATAAGGTACTGTTGTTTTCAGGATTCTTTGATTAATAGAAAGTTAGAAAAAACATATTTTGTAACATTTTAAATGTCTTAACTGTCACTTTTGATAAATTTATTGCATCCTTGCTGAATAAAAGCATTAATTTCTTTCAAAAAAAGGTCTTACTGACCTCAAACATTTGAACAGTAGTGTACAGTATATCAGAAATTATGCAGAAATATCCACTAAGTTAGCAAGAGTTAGTAGTTGGCACTGATTTTTAAGGTATGAGGTGAGGGAAACCACAAGTGCTCTTAGAATCAAATAAAATATCTCCAGAGGCATGCAGTAAAATTAATGCAAGGATGTAAACAAATTTAAAAGAAAAAAATACAAAATTGATGTCTATGGTGGTTATGGCCCTATTTATGCTAGCTAATACCGTGTAAACACAAGAATGGCTATGTCAGTCTTTTATAGCATCTCTGGGCCACTTTAGGTGCGTTTGCAAGATTAGCTCCTTGCAGAACCCATTTTATTGATGGCGTTTACTTTCAGCAAGGTATTAGCTTGTTGATAATTTAAAAAGAATATATGAGGGGATGTAAATAATCTATGCTTAAGATAATCCCCACTCACTGTGGGATTCACTTGTATTGGCAAAACATTGTAGAAACTTGCATACGTCAGCATATGTTCTGTAATAAAATTCTATGACTTCACAAATCTTGGCAATTTCAGGAATACAGGTTACCGTTTCACAACCTGTTGTTTGGAATGTAATACAACCGAGTCGTACTGATAAGCCAGAGTTTCCGTCCTCAGCTCTAACTGGAGTGTGGTGGTTTAGTTGGCTGGTGTAAAACAGCGTTCTTTCTTCTTCTCTGTTTTTCAGGTTGTGAAAGTGGCCACTGGGGGCCCCACTGCAGCAACCGCTGTCAGTGCAAGAATGGGGCCCTGTGTAACCCCATCACAGGAGCCTGTGTCTGCACAGACGGCTACCAAGGATGGCGCTGTGAGGATCAATGTGAGCCTGGCTACTATGGCAAGGGCTGCCAGCTGCAATGTCAATGCCTCAACGGTGCCACCTGCCACCACGAGACGGGAGAATGCATATGTGCACCAGGCTACATGGGCCCCATGTGAGTACCAGGGATAAAACCAGTTTGCAATATAGGGATATGAAGGTCTTTCCTGAAGTATATTCTTTATTATAGAGGAGACAAGGGCAAGCTGTTACTCTAGTGAAAAGGGTAGGTTTATTTTTGAAAGTCAATTTCTGTATAGGCACACACCTCTTGACTACAAAAAAGCTATTCAACCTTTCCAGCATCATTGCCAAGAAGCCACATTCACCTTTTGTGACCTTTTGTGTTGTCACAATGAGAACCTGCCATTAAATAGTCTGTTCTTCAGCTAAATTAAAAAAGTATTGTTTTGTGCTTCATGAAATATGGAAAAGAAAGAAAAAATATAATTCAAATATACACTACCATTCAAAAATTCAGTATGATTTTAGTTCTTTGAATAAAAAAATAAATACTTTTTTTTGCAAGGATGCGTTCATCAAAAAAGATCAAGGGGCCAGATTTACTAAACAGGGCAAATTAGCGTTAGAGCGCAATTCCAAAAAGCGCCGATGGGAGGGGAAAATTCTGCATGTGATTTACTGACAATCCGCACATTAAAGAACACAGACCCAGCCAGATCATTTCCATAATGACCAGTGCAATCTACCAAAAGCAGCGCAAATTAGTGCCTGCTTTGAGACATGCTTTTTTTTTGGCGTTAAATAATGGCGCAAATACCTGTAATTTGACGAGTGCAAACATTAGTAAATCACATTGTGTGATTCATTTTAATACTCTCCTCCCATAAATTTTGCGTGTGAAAGGGAAACCCCTGCAAATGCATATTCAGTAAGGTCAGGCGCAAAAATGAAAACTGTGTCCACACCTTTTCAGCACTAATGCTTCACTGCGCGTCTTTAGTAAATCCTGACAGTACTATTTCAACGCCAAAAGATGGTTTGCATTGGCGCAAGCTTTTAGTAAATCTGGCCCTTATAATGTTAGGTTTTGCATAAATACTGCTCTTTTTACATATACTGTTCTTAGTTTACACAAAGAAAACTTTGTTTTCATCATTGATAATAATAAGAAATGTTATGAAATGTTATTATCTGGAGGATCATGTGACACTGAAGACTGGATTAATTGCTGCGAAAATTCTGTTTTGCAGTCACAGAAATAAATTAAAATTTAAAATATATTAAAATAGAAAAGTTATTTTAAATTGACGTAAAATGTCACAACATTACATATTGTACTGTATTTTTGATCAAATAAATACTTTCAAATTCATTCAAAAACATGAAATCTTAGCCACCCAAACTTTTGAACGGAAGTGTATCTCTTTTTTATGGGGGAGAAAAATTGAATATCTTTAAAATGTCAATTGTTTTGGGCCTGGAGATTTTTAACCTAAAAACTTCTTGGTACTTTCCCATGTGACACCTAGCCCCAGTCTCCCATGCTAATCTACATACTATATACTATATACTCTTTGTCTATATTCATTGTTAGCATAGTGAAAACACTGTGAAGTTCTTGTGAGGTTACTTAAAAAAATATGGTTGGATTTTTTTTTTGAAGCATTTGTTCCAAAGTCTTTGAACGTTCTTGGGTTTTATGTTGCAATCCTTTGCAATGACTGTATGAGTTTCAAGTGTTTGCTCTTGTGGTTCGGCAGCTGTGGAGAGCGATGTCCCTCTGGAAGTCACGGGCCACAGTGCGAGCAGCGTTGCCCCTGTCAGAATGGAGGAACCTGCCATCACATCACTGGAGAATGCTCCTGCCCTGCTGGATGGACGGTAAGAAGCTGCACACAGGGGGACCGAAAGGGTGGAGAAGTGGGGGACAAAGGGAAAGTGACTGAGAGAATAAAAGACAGAAAAGAAACAGAGAGGAATAAAGATGAGGAGACACATGATAAGGAATGAGGGGCAGAAAGTGAAGGAGAGTAAAAGGGCAAGATACTGAAGCGACGGAAGAGGTGAGTCACACTTAAAAGGAAGTAAGGAAGGAAAAGAGAGAGTAATTATAAGGAGAAAGGGAGGGTTAAGTGAATGGAGGGAAGGTGAAAGAGTTTAAGAGGTAAATGAAAGAAGGGCGGAGGAGAATCTGAATGTAGAATCCGAAGTGGGGAAGAAATGACACTGATCTGAGTCTCGCAGAGCAGCTGAAGTTATTATTTGGAAGCAAATTGTGTGAAGTTTGCTGAGCCTCATTATTGCTCCTTTTGCATCATCTCAAACTCGTAAAGCGGACATATCAAAAACACAAGTTTCCTTTCTCTTCTGAAAAGAGTTTAATATGCTAGTGTGTGTAGACATACTCTAATATTCACAAAGCAACGCTCCATCTTCAGTTCACCGTTTATTAAAACTAAACTGCAAAAATGGGTCATTTAGAAATTGTAATAGTATTGATCTCATAACTGTGTACTGTACATTATCATACAAGCTGTTTATCACTGAATAGAAAGGCCTATTCAGTGATTAAGGAACCTTGCTTAAAGGTCTTAAATGTACAGTAGCAAAGACTGGATCAGATAGTGATCATGAAATGAATCATGAATTTTTGAATTCATGAATCATGAATTTTTTTTCAAGTTGAAGAACAATAAAAACATTGACAGCAAATCAGAATCTACACTACTTTAAAAAGCCGAAGCATTTAAAGCGGCAGACAACATAACAGCAGCACACTTGTTATAACATAAAGCCAGTATAGTTGTTGCTATACAGTAGTTATAAGTCATAAGGCATATGGGTTTGAAATGGGGAGTAAATGATGACAGAATTTTGTGAATTGTTCCTATAAATCAGTGCAGCTTTAATGGTCATGAGTGACTTTCATCTGATTCTCAGATGTAAATTTTCTCTGCTCTCTTGCTCAACAGGGGTCTGTTTGTGCCCAGCCATGCCCATTCGGCAAATACGGGATCAACTGCAGCAAGGAATGCTCGTGCCGCAATGGAGGACTATGTGACCACATTACAGGACAGTGCCAGTGTATGGCAGGATACAGTGGCCACAGGTAAAATAAATACCCAACCAGGTAAAATATTTCTGTTATTATTCCTCTGTGTCTTTAAAAAAGCTACCACAAAAGCAGTTTGTTAACAAGCCTGCAAAATTTGGTTGCTGAATAATTGATTAATTATTTTTTTACTGCTCTGTGTTTACATTGCCTGTGTCCACTGATCCCACTCTGAGATCCGCACTGGTCTGTTAAGTTTCTGCCCATTAATTACCAGTAATGGAGTTTTATTAGGATCCAACTGAAATTGCTCAGTGCCTTTATTTCCCCGTGTCTTCTGCAGCAGCTTAGGGTTTATTAGCGCAGTAAAGTGATTTTCTGCAGAATGAAAACACTTTCAGGACAGACACTTCTTATCCTCTAATATTTAACAAAATTGCCCTCATTCATTTGGTCTGTGACAGGTGAATTAGCCCAGCAGGAATAATCTCAGATTGCGTTAGTACTCCCTCCTCCCTCCCCGTAAGTCCTTCTCACACCCGTCTCTCCTGATACAAACGACGCTGGTGTAATTTCAACATGAAACATACCTAGTCCGTTTTATAATTTAATTGAGCTATTTATCTGTCTCCTAATGGCTTCTTTGGACACTCAAGATTGATGCTCTGCCAGGACTGTATATTGAAGATCTTGTGGAAGTCGTTGTTCCTTAAGTCACTTTGCTATTCAACAGAGAGAATGAGCCGGGGTCTAATTGTATTCACGGTAATTAATGACTGCAGTCTTAGTTTGCTGTCGCCCCAGGCAAAGCCAAGGGGCTGATGAACCTGAGGTACCAAAGAAGATGCCCAGAGCATTGACCCTTGACCCTTAGATTGGAATGACTCTGTAGTCTACTAATTCTGCTTGTGTTATTCTGACGGGCTCCTTTTTCTTACAGAGCCACTCTGAGTAACGAATAATGTGTACAAAACATTGCTTTGGGGTTTTCCTCCCTCACTGTTCCCAGGTGCCAGGAAGAGTGTCCGGTCGGCACATACGGACCCCAGTGTGCCCTTCACTGTGACTGTCAGAATGGGGCCAAGTGTTACCACATCAACGGAGCATGTTTGTGTGATACAGGATTCAAAGGGCCTCACTGCCAGGACAGGTTCTGTCCACCAGGCCTCTACGGTCTCATCTGTGACAAATACTGCCCATGTAACGCCACCAACACACTCAGGTGAGACATGCTGCCACACATCAGTAGACCACACTAGAATGATAACCTTGGAACTGACGAGAATCAATGGACTAGGAATGCATATCAGAACCATAATGGTTGTCATCTGATATTACAGTTTTTTTATTATTTATTGATATTGGTCAATATTGAATTTTTAATTTTCCATGCTCATATGCCCTATTTTTTACAGTTAGCTTACCTTTGTTATCATTTAATTCTCACTTAAAATTAATGATCTAGTTTTTAATACTATTAAATGTAATATTTAGCAAAATCTTAAAACAAATATCCATTTTTCATAAGGATGCACTATATTATCGGAATGTTATCGGAGTCGGCCGATAAAGGCTTGAAATTTACATATTGGCAACGGACGATTTAAAACAAATTATGCCGATATGCCTTGCCAATAAGATGAATAACTCACATGTGCTCATGGTGTGCTAGCGATAGGATCACGTCAGCAGTGTGGTCATTCTTGGAGCGAACTTTTGCCTGAATAGTAATTTCACTGTTTTGGATCGGCACATTTAATTTGAGTATATACGTACAGAATGACGCGTCCGGTGTGCAATAGATTCAACAGTCATTAGTGCGTGCAGCGGCAGCCTCCCCTGAGTCCTAATGCCAGTCCGTTAAGGCGTTTTATTTACTTAGGTGCTGATGGCCTACTTGTAATAATTTGTTTATCATTTCTTTACAGGAGAGATGTGTTGCACAGGAGAGATGGTGTTGTTTCGAAACAAAATGAAATAAATATCGGCTATCAGCAAAATTGATTTGAAAAAATATCGGCATATCGGATATCGGCAAAAATCTAATGTCACGCATCCCTAATTTTTCATGTTGTATTATACAAGGTTGTGATGCCTAAATTCATTTGTAGCATTTAAAACTATTTTAGTTTTTAGTGCTGTATTTATTTATTAATTTATTTATTGTTAATTTAGACAAAATAGTAAAGAATTTTAATATTGTCCATAACATGAACATTCTTCAGTTAGAAATTTGCAGTAATTTAATTACTGAAATATCAGTGCATCCCTACAATGCACATTATTTCCCTGCAAATAAAAAAAAATCTGAATTTGTCTAAAAATTGTAAACCAGTATATTTCTGGCTGCATTGTATCTAGGACTGTCAATTGAGTAAAAAATATTTGAATTAATTGCGTTATATGCTTGTTAGTCAGATTAATTTCGTATTTATATATTATTATTTGCTGAGAAAAGCCACCAAAGAGACATTTTATGGCAGACAAACAAATCAAGAAATAGACAGTACAAAAATATACTGTACTTTCGAAGTCAAATTACCGTTTGTTTTGTTTTGTTTCTATATCATTTGTCATTTTCCATGCATTTTTGCATTTCTTTTGTGCCAGCTTTAAAACATTGTTCTATATATACAATGCAAAGGAATGACTCAGAAAACATGATTAAATTCATCATGTTTATATCATTAATTATACTAAAGTACAGCCGTAATTAGATCATAATTTCCTCACACTTTGAAGATAAAAATTCAAGTAAGGTATTTCATACAAGCATTACATCTTTCTGGAGACCCTATGGTTAAGCTGAACCTTCAGTCATACAATCATCACTTTTCTAGCCAACTTTTCTCGAGTTAACCTCCGGAGCCATGGGTGAGTAAAGAGCTCCATTTGAGGCCATTTGACTTCATTTGACTTGCAAGTAAAAATTCGAACACCTTTCAACAGTAGCATAGCACTTGCTCTTTATTGCGACCTGTGCTTCATTCATTATTTCTTAGCCGCGTTCCTGGCTAATGCAATGTTAATGCCTGGTATGGGTAGATTAGGCCCTGAGACACTGGGGCTCATTACTACATGAAGGAGAGAAAGGACACCCCATTTATCTGAGTGGAGCTCACAGACACCAGGATGGATGAACTCAAATGGTTTTAGTCCTCAGATCTGGCTCCCTTGTTCTGGAAACCAAAGTGTTTCTGTTTAGATGCCATATACACAATGTATCTTTAGGCATATTTATACCTAAATGTCGATCTGTCTTTCTCTTTTTCAGCTGCCACCCCCTGACAGGTGAATGCTCATGTACAGCAGGATGGACGGGTCTATACTGCAATGAGACCTGTCCCCCGGGTTACTATGGAGAAGGATGTAGTGTGCCGTGCCAGTGCGCTAATAGAGCAGACTGCCACAGTCTCACTGGGGCCTGTATCTGTGCCCCAGGCTACACAGTGAGTCCATGTTTATCATTTATCATTGTCTACATTCATTAAATACTAGTAAATCATGCCATGCTGAAATATTGTCACATGAAATTGACTGCTGAGCGTTGATGATTATAGGTGCTAATGTTCTGAACTAAAGGATGGTCTTTTTTCATATGCTCTGACATATAGGCCCCCTATACACCTGGCATTAACATCACTCAAACCTCTCATTTGTAGCATAAACACTGATACATCCTAGACAACAGTTATAGACTGCCTACCAAACTGTCTAGAAAGCATTGCGTCAAGAAAAAAGGATTTGATTGCCGACTACATATGGCTTTATAATATCAGTTGGATCTGAACATTTTTGGACTGATACATTTTTTTATCAGTACAACTGCTTAATCCAGTTAATTAAATTATATACTGATTAATTAATTTAAGTAATTAATCACATATATAAGTACTTGCTCAGAAAAGTGGTTTGTGGTTAAAATTATGGTTTATTATAATTTTATATTTATATTATTTATTTTTATGTACTGTTATTTATTATTCTATTTTATTTCATCATTTTTTTCTTTTATTTTATTGTGGCAGAGTAGTAAATCATAAAATAGATATTACAATAAGTGACTTCCCTAGTAAAAAAGTAATATATTTAAAATACATTTATTTCATATAGTTCAAATCTATTAACATATTTACTGACATATCGCTCGAGACTTACTGATATAAAATTATATTTAAACTTTATTTGGCGTACTACTTGCGCACAATGCACATTTCTTAATATTAAGCCTAAAATGTGTTTTAATATCACTATTGATGAGGATTGTATGATCTCTGAATAATATTGTGCTATAATGCTAGATATTTAAAGTGTACCTGAAGTATGCTTGCAATAGTTTCACTTTAGCACAATCAAATATACTTCAGTATATCTTTAGTTGGCTACTTCGGCACAATTAAAGTGCATTAAGTACAAAATTAGTTGTTCCAATTTAGCAGACTTTAAGTATACCAGTTTAGCATACTAAAAGTATAATTGTAGAGTACATAATTATGGAAATTTATTTGTAGCATACTTAGCACGAAATAAATGTATTTCTAATACATTTTAGTATATTTATTTTTCACTAGGATTTACAAGTCAAATTACTCTCTTTTTTTTTTTTTTTTTGTCAGATGATGCCTTTTTGAATTTCTTCTGTGCTATTTTTAGATAGTTGGTCCTATTTTTAGAAGTATGGTCCTAAGTACATGATTAAATTCATCATGTGTTTATGTAATTAAATTTACTTCCCTAATTATGTCATAATTTGCTGATTAGTTAAATGAATTAATGGAATTAATGAATCATATATATGACGTATGATGAAAATCCCCCAGATGAAAATCCTTCAGTCACCAGGTGAGAATACTGATCAAAACATTGGTGGTTAAGTATTTTATTTATTATTAAATAAAATACTTAATATTATTAGTATTATTTTATTTTATTTTATTATTTTATTTTGCACTTTTAACACCATGCACTAACTTGCAGTAAGTGAGAAGTGTAGTACATTTATACACACAAAATCAGTAACCCTCCCTTCAAAATCCTGTCACAGGTGTTTACATGAGACACATTTGTGTGACACAGGTGCAAACAGCAATGTGTCTTGGCTCACCTTTTGTGATCGGATGACCCAAAATGGAAGATTACAAGTCTAAACAGGGCCATAGATATGACATATGAAGGTGGCAAAACTCATAATAACATAATAAAGGTTTATGATTGTGGATTTTAAGTGAAAACTGGAAGCATCTTTCAGGGAACATTTCTAGTCAGCACTTCCCTTGATCTTTCTTTGAAAAGTTTTTGTGTCCTGATACTTAAAGCAGAAGTGTCAGCGAATACAGTTTATTGCTTTGAATATGATCTCTATAGTGGTCTCACACACACACACGCGCGCGCGCGCACACACACACGCACATAAACACATCACCTCCTGCAGGGAGGCTGGGAACAAGGAGTCTCAGCAATGCTACTTTCGCAATGTTTGTGTCTTATTACACAGCAGGTTTAGACTTAACACAAAGACCTTGCCAAACAAAGAAAGAAGCACTAGATACAAGGACTCCAAAATAGATTGTGATTTCTAGGCAAGACTCTATATGACATAAATAACAAATCGTTTTGTTATCCAGTTGGTTGCATATGGCACACAATCTACCCGGCTTCGTGTTCTCTGATGAACAAAGGGAATGCTAAAATGAAAGTGATAAGATGCAAGGAAAGAGCATGAAAAAGACAGAGAGATGATCATATCAGTAATCTGAATTTATTTTAGAGAGATGTTAAAATAGATGGATGACTTGTTCTTTTGCTTCACTGAATGCGTCACAGTATTGCTTACAGTCCTGTTCATCTTGTTCATCCTCAGAAGCAAATGTACTTTCCTTTAGAACTAGTAGCTTTAGAGTTGGAGAACTAGGAGAAACCAAAACAATTGTTTGGGAGTAAATAAAACTAAATGTAGCACTAGCAACTTCTAAATTATACTTCTAAATTCACCCAGAAATTACAATTTGTCACCATTTACAAAGTAAATGTATTTTAAATATTTTAAAATATACTGTATTAAAACAAAAAACGTTCACAATGTTATATTTTTACTGTATTTTTGATCAAATTAATGCAACTTTGGTGAGGATGAAATACTTTTTCTGAAAAATTGAAGAATATTACCAACTCCAGACTTTTAAATAGTCGTGTAGCTAGCTACTTTTTGTTAACTTGTAGCGTATTGTACATTATCAGCGGCGTCGCTTAAAGTTATGAGTAAGATGTAACCTGGAAAGCTCCAGTTTCAATTATCTTCCCCGCCACTGAACTGATTTCACTCCCGCTGCATTCAGAAACAGCGGAAATATTGCAAAGCAGATAAAATTAAGACAGTGCCTCAGGTAAAGACTAGAACGGCAGTGATGATTAAGACAAACTCAGTACCAGAGGCTGTAGCCAACTCCTGCCTTGGCTGTTACTGTTGCTGTGTCCTGTGGCAGAGCTACTACAGCGATTTGAACTAGCAGGCGGAGGCACATACTGTATCTTAATTTTCACCACCTGCTCTTTGTGTTGGATTTGGGGGGCCTGCTGCCAGTTCTATTAAACACTGCTCGAGGAGCTTTGGCCAAGGAGTCTGACCGAGATGCAATGGAATTGGGACACGACGCTCCATTTCCAGGCCAGCTCTTTCATTTGGACCTATAGAACAACAAAGGTTAACAATTTGACCGCAGTCTGGTTGAAAATAAGAGGGGTAATGGCCACCAAAACTTTCATCCGTAGAGTTCTGGGAGAGTGATATTTATAGGGGTGGGAAAGGAACATATATATGCTTATGCTGCTGGTACTGGAGAGAGCACAAGTGGGGAGATGAGGGACCAAATGTGCTGGTAGTACCACGATGAAAGCACACATGCCACGTTCATGTGTGCTTTCAAGACACTTCACCAGAATGCACAGATGCACTAGTAGGACTTTTAATGCTTTAAAATAACGTTCATCACCAAAACACTTGTAAATACTGTACAGTATAAATGACCACTAATTTAGCATTTTTCTAAATTATAAAAATATTTATATTATCAACATAACTACTTCACTTACCGAAAAAATAACATGAATTTAAGAATGTTTTGTTATGTTGTTTTCCAGCATGATCTAAGAATTATCCAAAGAGCATGCTGTGCTTCGGTGGACACAAAAGCTCAAATGATCAGTGTAATAAATTTGCTTAATAATATTAATTAGAGTATTTGTGCCTTTTTGTTGTTGTTTTTTAACCTAAAACTGATTATTTTTAACTGTATTAAAAATACGGAATCTCAGATTTTCTTCTTTTTTTTTTTTGGACCTCACTGATTGTGAAAATATATGATTTAAAGCTTGAAGACATTTCTAGTTTTTTGAATGTACTAACGATTTGTGTTAATGTTATTATAAAGTCAATATTTAAGAATATTCACTGTTTTCCAGCATGATGTGAGAATTATCTAAAGAGAATTTTGTGCTTCAGTGGAAACAAAACTGACTTTTTGCACAAAGAATCTCAAATGATCAATGTAATAAATTTGCTTATCAATATTAATTAGAATATAATTAGAATATAATTTTATATAATAATAATTCTTTTTTTTCTTGCTTTTTTTATCCCATAAATGATTATTTTAATATTTAATAATTGGGAATCCCAGATTTTCTATGTGGTCTCAGATTTTTGGACCTCACTGATTATGAAAATATGCCATTTGAAGCCTGAAAACATTTCTAGCTTGTTGAATGTACTAATGATTTGTGTTAATTTTATTATAAAGTGAATATTTAAGAATTTTCATTGTTTTCCAGCATGATGTGAGAATTATCCAAAGAGAATTTTGTGCTTCAATGGAAACAAAACTGACTTTTTGCACAGAGAAGCTCAAATGATCAGTGTAATAAATTTGCTTATCAATATTAATTAGAATATAATTAGAATATAATTTTATATAATATATTTTCTTGTTTTTTTATCTTAAAATGATTATTTTAATGTTTAAAAAATACTGTATGTGGTCTTAGATTTTTGGACCTTACTAAATATGAAAATATTCCATTCAAAATTTGGAAACATTTCTAGCTTGTTGAATGTATTAATTGTTTGTGTTGATTTTATTATAAAGTAAATATTTAAGAATATTTAACCTCTAAACATAAGTCTGACTTTAGCCTGCTTTTAGAGGAGTTTAGTCACCCAGTTGAATGAGTGCTCTCAGGCCTGTGTCAGTGTAATCTGGAGCATTCACGGGTCTCGCTAAATCCCCGTGGTCATTTGTGAGCCAGAGACTCTTTTACCTCCTCCAACCCATTCACCAGTAAATTGCAGGTCTGCTGAAAAGTCGAACAAACTAACTTTCTCGCCCCATATTCGGCTGCCTGCACCGATAGTTTTAAGTATTTTCCCATAGAACAGAACTGCCATTGTTAGCAGTCTGCTTGCTGTCACTTTTGAGCGGAACAAAGATAACTGCACGTAGATTGATGAAAAATTAATCCACAGATGTAAGCTTTTCATGTGGGGAGTGGATGGACGAGCGAAGCAGATGGAGAGGTAGAATATTTGAAATGGGGAATACAATGGGGGAATGTGGGAGAGTGAGAATGAAAAAGAAAGAGAGCATACAAGAAAGAAAAGAGTGGGAGTAAGAGAAAATATTGGAGATGATTGTATCAAAGTGAGCGAGCGAGATAAATGATGACAGATTGAAAGGAGGAGAGAGAGGGGAGAAACAAAAAATATAGAGAGAGAGAGCGAGAGTCGGTCCCGCTCGGTGCCCATGGCATCCTGTGGCATATCTTATCCTGCCTTCCACTCAGACCTAGTTCCAGATGATAATGAGAGAGCAGGTCCTTTGCTGCTCAATCCCCAGCACCGGGGAGACGGAGGCAGGAGGCGCGCAGCAGACTGCCATTACCCCACTAATTGGGAGTCTAAATCATTTTGTCAGCTGTCAGTCAGAGCCAGGGATGAGGCAAAAAGACACCGGCGATGGCCGGTGCTGGGATGCAGGCAACTCCCCTGCTGAGCCTGGTAAAGCACAGAGATTGTGCTGGTGTTGTTTGGCTGGGGAGCAGGGTTTAAGAACACAGTGTCTGTCAGTCATCAGCAATGGTTTTCTGGGGGATGGACGGAGGTGCCGAGGGCCAGGGGCTGTCAGCTCATTAATGCAGCTGGGGAAAGCGGGCCTTTAGCTCTGAGCGTCCACTGCCACACTCTGTGTGACTGCAACAAGGAAACTAGTTACACACGGACTTCAGGTTTGCTGCTGTGCAAATCTGCTCTCCACCTCTCTACTCGCTTGAACTGTTTCGAACTCGTATGCCGCCCTGTTGCAGAGAATGTTTTGCAGGAAATTTTCTGTTGAAGTTTCACAGAATTCTCAGATGGGATTTGGAGTCACACTTCACAGCACAGTGCTCATGTTAGAGTGTAAAATTACATAAGTAAGTAAAGAAAAATTCTGATGACTAAAATCTTAGATTTTCTGAAAGAAATGTGTGCCTGCCTGATCAAAACTCACTCCTACGATGCTAGGGTGTTGTTAGTGGTTGCCAGGGTGTTGCTATGTAGTTGCTAAAATGTTCTGGGTGGTTTTGCATATTGTTGTAGGTTGCTAGGTGATTTGGGTGGTTTCTAAGGTGCTATTCCTTTGCTAGGCTATTTTGGGTGGTTGCGGTGGGCGATATACCAGTGGTTAGACATATACCAGTATAGACATAATTAACCAGTAGAAATTTGTCAACCGGTAGAGATTTTGGACTGTCGTCTTTCTTTATCGCGGTTATGCGCTCATGTCACGTTGCTGTGCACCGTGTTCATGAAAATGTATTGTTTGGACACGCATTTAAGCATTGCGGTTTAAAAGTGATTTTAAGCCGTTGAAATGCAAACAGCAGCGCTATATGTGTGAGCCTCTCTGTGAGACTGTTTCTGATAGAGCGTGTGAGTATTTTTGTTGCTTCATTGGCCTGGAACGGTTAAATACATATGTGTCATAATGCCCGTCTTTGCAAGTATCCTCATAAACATTTAGGTCTTAAGTGAAAGTAAACAGCTGAGAAAGAAAACACGTGTAACAGTATATTGGATCTGGACAGCTCTTAAAGTGACAGCAGTCTAATATTCCTGCTGTCTGTCATTCATGTTAATCAAACAACAGTGCAGTTTTTGATTAATTTATACAATATATGTAGCATTTCTTATTTATTTATTGTAGTTTTTGTCCTATTGCTTGTAATTAGCTTCTTATTCTTATTTCATCACTGACTGTTTACTTCTTCAGTGAGCTTGAGTTTTTTTTTTTTAGACTTGTATTAGTTTTTTTGTGATACAGACACTGGTGGAAAGAATTATGAAAATTCTATGGTATCAAAATTTTTGATATCATAACCTTAATAAAAGCAAAAATAACTATATTGTGATATTTATTGTTATAATGAAATAAAATTACTCATATTGTGATATAAAATTTTAGTCATATCGCCCACCACTAGTGTTGCTATATAGTTGCTAAAATGTTCTGGGTAGTTTCACACATTAATGTATAGTTGATACATTGTGGTAGGTAGTTGCCAGGGGAAAATTTGTGAACAGTGCATCTCTGTGTGTTTTTCAGGGAGACGACTGTTCCCACACCTGCCCACGTGGACTATACGGTACTAACTGCACTTCCACCTGCCACTGCCACAACCAGGCATCCTGCTCACCAATCGATGGCTCCTGCATCTGTAAAGAAGGTACAGCATAATGTGCTCTCCTTCTTCTTTTCATCCTTATTCCCCCATTTTTCTTATAGACATGAATAGTGAGAAAGCCATGAGAGACTGTGGGTTTACAGCCAACCTGATAACAAGATTATAGCTTGACCTGTACAAATAAATCAATAAGCAATCAATACATGCAATCAAATACTAAGGAAAAGTCACAATCTTTACGTTCGATTACTCTGGGACTAATTAATCATTTTCTAATTCCCTTTAAAACAGATGTCAGTGTTTAGAGAATTAACTATGTCTATAAATTCAAATTCGGAATGCCTGACAAGCCTGTTATACTCTAAAAACACTTTCTGGACATCAGACATAAAAAAAGTAAATAATATCCCCATCTGTTCTCTATCCATCTCTGTCATTATGGAAAAACTGGTGTTTCAGTATCAAAGGATCCAAAGTCTCTTCAGGTCACTTTCAAAGGATACATAACCACTTAGCACTTACATGCACATATGGCCTTTTTAGGCTGTAATAGCATAAAAAATGCAGCGTGAATCCACAAGAGCCCTGTGAGTGCTCAGCGTTTGGCTGACCGCAGCTAACCGTACCTGCGGGACGGCCCTTGTTGTTGCATAAACATGGACTCATCCTTAAAGGCCTGCACCAGCAGAGTATTCGTTCAGGTCCCTTCAGTTTGGAAGGAAGCTCATTAGAGACAGTACCTTTAAAATCCTCATCCCATTCATAATGCAGAACCCCAGTGTGCTACACAACTTCTCTGCCTATCCCACTCAGCTCTTATGTTGACCTCAAACCATGCATATATTCAACTCATTGACTGCTTTGCGGCGTGAGCCGAGGGAGGCAAGAATCCTCTGGCTTCTGTCAAGACGTGACCTCACTTCCCCCTCTTCCCGCTCTATTAATTGAATGCTGGTATAAACTAGAGAAGGTTTGGCTACAACTCAAAAAGAGAATGTTAAACCCTCGGTTTTTAGCAAATAAACAACTGAATGACAAATAAATTAACAAATGGCTGTACCGTCTCCCTTTACTTTACAGGTTGGCAGGGTGTAGACTGCTCAATCCTATGCTCCAGCGGGACTTGGGGATTGGGCTGTAACCAGACTTGTTTGTGTGCCAGTGGTGCGGCTTGTGACCCACTCGATGGCTCCTGTACCTGTACCTCGGGCTGGAGGGGGGAACGCTGCCAGCAGCCCTGCCCCGTGAGTATCTTCCCGGGACTGGTTCCATTGTCTCTCTGCCAGAGGCTAGCAGGACTGGCATTTGATTTATAAATATTTGCCATGACAGGGCAGTTTAAGCTTAGCGAGATGGTTTGTGTGTGTGGTTATTCAGGATGGCACATACGGGCTGGAGTGTCGTGAACGTTGTGACTGTAACCACGCTGATGGATGCGACCCTGTGAGTGGATTCTGTCGCTGTTTGCCAGGATGGACAGGTGAGCGTAAGACCAGTGACATAATCACATCAACATGTTAAAATAGGCTTTTATGAAGCAACATAGATGCTGGAGTGTATTACTCACTCATTGTTGAAAGAAGAATTGATGCTATTTAAACATGCAGTGACCGGTACATAGGATGCATTCGATTTATGAAAAGTGACAGTAAAGACCTTCCACGTTGAACTTTCTGTTCATCAAAGAATCATAAAAAAATGTATTAAGGTTTCCAAAAAAAAATTTGCAGCACATCTCTTTTTAAAAATTCATAATAATTAGAAATGTTTCTTGAGCACCAAATCATCATAGAATGATTTCTGAAGGATCATGTGACATTGAAGACTGGACTAATGCCATCACAGGAATATATTACATTTTACAAGTATATTAAATTAGAAAACCATTATTTTAAATTTGAATAATATTTCACAATTTTTACAGTGAGCAAGAGACTTATTTCAAACTTTGAAAATATTACCAACCCCAAACTTTTTAACACTATGTAAACACTTTGAGGCTCGGGTTTTGTATAGATTAATTTCCTCCATTTGAAGGTATATGTGATCCCTCTCATCATGTAAATTAGATTTCATGTAGATTAAGGGCCAGATTTACTAATTAGTGTTAGAGCGCAGTTCCATAAAAGCGCCGGTGGGAGGAGAAAATTCTGTGTGATTTACTGACAATCTGCACATTAAAGAACACAGATGCAGCCAGATCATTTTCATAATGACAGCACAATCTACCAAGAGCAGCACAAATTAGCACCTGCTTTAAGACATGCCTTTTTTGGGTGTTAAATAATGGCACAACTACCAGTAATTTGACGAGCGCAAACGTGAATTGCGTTGCGTGATTCATTTTAATACTCTCCTCCCATAAATTTTGCGTCTGAAAGGGAAACTCCTACAAATGCATATTCAATAAGGTCAGGCGCAAAAATAACTGTGTCCACGCCTTTTCAGCACTAATTCTTCACTGCGTGTCTTTAGTGAATCCTGACAGTTCTATTTTAGTGCCAAAAGAAGGTTTGTGCTGGTGCATGCTGTTAGTAAATCTGGCTGTTAGTAAAGTTTTCAAGATGATCAAGAACAAATTATCTGTAGCCCATTTTATATGTCATGGCCATTGTTATAGGAATACTCAGTGTGGTTATCCAGAAATGACTTTATATTCTGAACAGAGCTGCAGTTCTGTTATGCTGCAGAAACACTGTCAGTGTGAAAGTACAATGAGACCCTGCTGCTACAGTTACGCTGCAGCGCTGCTTACTCAAGCTGTGTAAAACAGACTTACTACTAGTAGTAATACTACTGCTAATCATAAGAGTCAGCTGGCAGAATTTTGAAGATATTGAGGTCTCTTAAGATACCACAGTGTGTCTTCATTAGACAAATATAATATATAAAATCCACCAAGAAGCATCTGCTGTAGTTTATTGTTAGAATGTAATGGATTTTCCAACAAATTCTTGCAGTATTCATTTTTAAAATAATCCAGAAATAATAAAATCAGTGTTTTCTTTGTAATCATGAAAGTATTAATCTTTCACCTGCCTTCATCTTGAGGGAAAATTCATGATTTTTTTCTGAAATATAATTATGAAAGCATATGAAATCCGGTTTTATTTCAATAGCAAAGCAATAGCAGCTCCTGCTAATGTTGAATGTTAAATTAAACTGATTCTACATATGTGTGCGTATATAGTTCAGATTATTCTACACAGGACCACCATGCCCCCAAAAGATGTTATCAGAGGACACACAGCCTGCAGGCAGATTAATATGAGATCTCTGAAAGCATGAAGCATTTATAATAACTGTTGCTGAACATGTTACCTAATTAGATTGCACTGACCCAGAATGAAGCAGTCGTTCTGCGGTTTGCATATTTGGCTTTCACACTGCGCTTACACCTTCTGTTGCAGCGGTCTCAGCGCTCTGTGTCCAAGAAAGAGATATGAGAGGCTGTGGACATGTTTGAATATCACAGAAGGGCTGTGTTTACAAGTTCTTCAGCATGTGAACATGTTATACAAGAAGCGAAAGGGAGCAGGTTGAGATGGTAGATGCGGCTTTGCCTGCAGGCCCTCCATAACTCTCTCCGTTCAGGTCTCCAAATTTTGACCATGTGTACTGGGAAATGATGTGGCTTTCATTATCTGCAAGAAGGAGCCAGCTACGCAGAAATCTCACGCTCTGCATCCTGCCCAGGTCTCCGCCATCTGCCAGGCCTAATGGAGTCACCAGGGTGCAAATAGGCCTCCGAGACTGTGAGCATCTGAACAAAGAGACTATGCAGAGCAGTGATTTATGGAAGCTATCGAGAGAGAGAGAGACAGAGCTAGACGTACATAGTGCATATGTGAGAAGATAGCGTTAGGTCTAAGACTTTAAGAGAATGAGCTACACATGAGATGGAGAGAGAGAGATTGCATAAGAATGTATGATAATCTCGCGTGGAGTCATGTTTTTGAGGGTGCTCATTTCAATAGGTCATATCAAATTTGAACTGATCTTCTGAAATAAGAGTTTGTACTATAAAGTCTATACTATAACTATAAAGCCCTGCAACTGTATCTCTCAAAACGTCGTCCCAGTCCCAAAAGACCATTTAAAGAAATTGAGGAGCAATAATGACTTTTTAATTTGACATTTTAATTCAGAAATATATATATATATATATATAGATATAGATATAGATGTATATAGATATAGATATAGATATAGATATAGATATAGATATATGTGTGTGTGTGTGTG
>JAFVLL020024319.1:0-30743 GCA_021397915.2 Tor tambroides | reverse complement strand
AAAACCCCAAAAAAAAAAAAAAAAAAAAAAAAAAAAAATTACACAAATATCTGAGAGTGTAGGAGTTTAAATGACTTTTTTTTTTTTCAAAAAAGGCCCTCAAATTATGTCTGAAAGTCAAATACTTTAATTAGGCCTATTTGTGCCATTTTGTGTCTCAAAATTAAAGCAACCATGCATTTTCTATACCTAAATTCTTATATAAAAAAAGTATTAATCTAATTAATTACATAAAATGGATTAATTGCATATATAAGTATTTGATGAGAAAATGAAATGAAAATGATGAAATGAAAATGATTTAAAGATTTCATTTTCGCAAACTTCGCATACAATATCATTTTAAATAGCTAAAAATCTCCACTACACTATAAGGAGAGAAAAGAAAGAAATATCAAATACAAAATCTTATGTATGCTTACCTTTTTAAAAAATAATGAAAATGATTTACTTGAAAAATCTGCTTGTGCAATCTTTTTTTAACAAATGGCACTTTGTTTAATGCATGCATAATATAATGCATGTATAATGCAAAGTATATGAAATTATACAAAGTTAGATTAAATGCCTGGCTAGAAGCATATACATATTATATATTTTTGCTACCATCATAAAAGACATCATCATAATCATTTTACCTTGTAGATTTGGACTTCTACCAACAAAAAATTGGTCATTTTAGTCATGCAAAGTCTGCTTTATCTGTTCCAGCCAATCTGATGGCAACAAAGCCCATAAGCAATCAGTCTTTCGTGTGCGATCAGATGGTCAATCATTCACAAAACCATCATTTATCACACACACGGACATTGCTGAGACGAGAACTGATTGCATCAATTAATATTAACCAGGCGGGATATTCAGTGACAGCTGTATATTTCTTAGTCTGCCTTGGTAAATAATTATCGCCAGTGGTTGTCACAATCAATTACCATAAAGAGAACTAAACGAGAACTAAACTATCATTCATTCATTCAGGTCTGAAGGAAATATCTACTTACTAACACTCTCAAAATGCAAATCAGCACGTCTGTTTTGTTGAGGTGAACCACCCACTCCGTCTGTGAGAATGAGAAGGGATGAGCGATGGGCTTCAGAAATAACTCTCTCCTATGAGAACAGGTGAACCCACACCTGGCATAAAGACAAATTTATCTCTGTCCAGAAAAAGTGCTGCCCACACTGACTGTGGCTAGACAGGTGTTTGAGGCTTTCTCTAAATGTCAGTTCTTTAGCTTTTAGTAACAGCACTTCAGGTAGTCTGACAGATTAATTAGCTTGAATTATATAAAAAGAGCCCTACCAGCTGAAAAGGCAAGTTTAAACCAGAATGAACTACCATGTTTGTTCAGGTTGGTTTAGTGTTGGTCTAGATTAACTAGGCTGAACAAAGACATATTAATGGTTAAGCTAGTTAAGACAGGGACAACAGTATTCAAAGCACATGGTGCTTACCAAGGGTCATCTCAAAATAATATTATTAAAATGAATTCATTAAAAATAACTACATTTATGAACACAATTTTCTAAAAGTAATGGCAAAATATGAATCCTGCAGAATATTTTACTCTAGAATTTAATATACACCTACATTCTGAAGGTGCAAAAGAAACTCAATCTAATTTTCAAATATCAAAGTCTGGTATTTTTTCACACATCAGATGGGATGCACTATAAAAAGACATAAAAAACATTCCTAATTTGTTTTGTTAGAAACAAGAAAACTTCAAAACAAAGCAATAAAATCCACAAAGGAACTTAAACGAGTGTGATTCACTAGCTTTGCTTTTTCCGTCCCCAGATCTGTCAATATCACCATCACAAATTCTGTTTAATTCTATTCAGACTGTGCTTACTGTGATTTTGCTGCTTTGTTCCTACTCGTTTGTGTTTGTGTGTGTGTCTGTGACTGTGTGTCTGTGTGTGTGTGTGTGTGTGTGTGTGTGTATGTGTTTGCATTTGCTGGTATGAAAGAAAGAGACAGATCACCCTTTTCTCTTGTCTGGGTTTCATCCAGTTCCATCAGCAATGAGAAAAGCTGCTCAATCCCCTTTAAAGAGGAATATGCAAATCGGAGAATGAAAAGCTGCAATTAATCCACATTTTACACACTGGCATGGCAACAGCTGCAATCAATGTGTCGAGGCAGCAGGGTTTTTAAAGAGGTGGATTTTGTATTTCCTAGGACCTAGATCAATGGCTTGATCATGAACTAGCTGAAGCGATCGTTTTTTTTCTTTTGGACTTTCCAGCCTCTAATCCAAACAAAAAGAATTGACAGTGGAATATATTTAAAGATATAATTCATCCAAAAATTTCAAGCCATCCCTCCAGCTCAGAGGGAACATTCTCAGAACTTTGGCTGACGTTCTGGCAAAGTTCTCTCAATGTTATTAACAATCATTCTTCACATTAATAGAATGATTGTTCAAAGTTATCTGGTCTTTAATAATGTTCTCAAAACATTAAAACAAAAACATTATTTATACCTCCTTCATGTTTTTTCTGAAATGTTTTAGTTGTAAAGTTATTTCCAATTTAATTTTTGAAAAGTTAATAGTTTTAGAATGTTTAGAGAACAGTCAAAAGTATCGTTCCCAAAGTGTTTGCAAAAACTTAAAACAGAATGTTCCCTAAATGTTCGCATAACCTGTATGTATATATATATATATATATATATATATATATATACATAACTTAAGGAGTAAGCGTTCTTAGAACATATTTTTATTAGCTAGGCCAAACTTGTATGATTTTCTTCCTTCTGTAAAACACTAAAGGAGACTTTCTGAAAAAGTGCTTTTGCATCCTTTTTTGAAGCTTTAAAGCCTCAGTCACATTTTTGTAATTGCATGGAAAAGATCAGGACATAATTAATAATTTCTCTTTTAGTGTTCCACAGATGTAAGAAAAACTTTACGGCTGAGACAGGAGCTATTTTGTAATGGAAACAAAGCTACAGAGTACAGAGCTGCATGGTTTGGTCAGACAGCTGTAGTGAATTGATTACAGATTTAAAGTAAACATTATCCAGACACCGGTTTACAAAAGTTATTTTGCTAACATAACACACGCCAAAGACTGTCTCCGGACTGCCGCCCCGTATATATCTAGGATCTGATGCACAACACAAGCAACAGGAAATGTGCCACTAAACTACACTTAAGTGGAATTACATCTACACAGCCGAATTTCCAAGCCACATTTTTGAACATCTGCCAGAGAGTCATGTGACAACATAATTTGTCCATAAACACAATGTTTTGTAATAAAGGCTGTGATTTGTGGTGTTTATTTTACAGTAAGCGTTAGACAGAAACACTGTTAAACGCTTTAATGTATCTTGTTTGTGGCTTTCCATTCAAATCTTGCAAGAATTCTGTGTTTGTAGCCTAGCCTATGCTAACAGGAAATCCTAACAGGGTTTTAGACAAGAGTTCCTCACAACTAAATGTCAGTTGTAATATTTAAATGCTACAAAGTCCCATAATATGAAGACCTTACAAAATCAATGGCTTTCAACTCAACATACTTCTTCAACAATCCTACCTGCAGAAATGTCAGCTGTCTGTGAAGTTTTATTCAAGTTTATTAGTTTATTAATAGCTGATGAGTAATTCTCTGGGTTTTAGACAGAGGAATCATTTTAACTCAATTTATTCTCCCTTCAAAGAATTGCATAAACTTGCATAATGCACTGTGGGTTAAATGAGCACACAGAAACCCTTTTCGCCCCCAAGGGTTCAGAGATGAAACACTCCACCAGATATTTGAAGAACTTGCAAGTGGAGAGTCCTCTGGTACAACAATCAGACATCATTATTTGCACTGTCTAATTGCGTAGTGCATTCAGATCAGAGCTTATGTGAAGTGCTTTGAGGTATTTATATATTTATTTAATGTACTTTGAGCCATTTATATATACATAATATAGTCAGATGATTGTATTTTTGGTCATCATTCAGCTTCATTCAGCGCATCAGGTTTAACTCACGCTGCAGGTTAAATATTCAATTACATACACTACCATTCAAATACTTGGGTATGATTTTTTAAAGAAATAATACAAAGATGCATTAAATTGGTCAAAAGTGACAGTAAAGGCTTTTGCATGGTGGTTACAGATTATTTCAAATAAATCCTTCTAAACATTCTATTTATTAAAAAATCCTGAAAAAAAGATTAAGTTTTCCACCAAAATATTAAAAACCACAACTGTTTTCAATATTTATAATAAGCAGCAAATAAGTATATTAGAATGATTTCTGAAGGATCATGTGACACTGAAGACTGGAGTAACAGTTGCTGAAAATCCTGCCATCACAGGAATAAATTACACTTTAAAATATATTAAAACAGAAAACAGTTATTTTAAATTGTAGCAATATTTCTTGTTCAAAAAACAACCACATAAAAAAATTGTGAAAGAAACATAGCTAGACGTATCATACACATCAATCTGGAAAGCATAAGAAGCATCTTACAAATCTCACAGTCAAGATGACAAGTCAAAAACAAACAGCAATTTGCTGTGGCTCTTGCTTGAATGTCTATTCTCACCTAATTATTTCATTATTTAACGTTCTCATATCTCTCACAGACTCTCATATGCCACAGAGGATGAAACATCATCTTGATATCCAACTGGTCAAATGTAATTACGTGTATGCTGAGTCATACTGGCGCTCTCTGCTAGAGACATTCAATGATGTCTCTAAAAGGGCTTAAATTGCCTATAAAGAATCAGGTGGTCTTGTTGACCCCTAGAATAGATGGCCATATCAACAATAATCAACAGATAATTCACACAATTTATTCCCTGTTTAAGTTTTCGGTCATCAAAATCAGAAGTTTTTAATCTACACAGCACTCACAAAGCTTGTATGCTGTTTTAATCCCATGCAAATATTCATGTGTACATCTCAAAATAGTCTGATTTATGTTCACCCCAGTTTGTTGCAAACACATTGTGCTTGAGAGTTCGACTTAGTTTGAAGCTTTCTGAAAACAACCTTGATTGTTGAATATTCCTGTGCTTGACACTGCAAAAAATGCTGCATGTTTAACACATAAATGGCTAAGAAATAAAGATAAATTTGCAAATAATAACATTTTATGAGTGTTCACAGACAAGATGCCTTTTAAACAAAACTGCTGGGCATGAAGGAAGTGTCAGGACTGAGACATGCTGACAAGCTGCACAAAGTGACACTGATTTCACTAGAAGTGACATTTATGCCTTTTGGTTTCCAGATAGGCCCACTTGTCAGTGGAATCATCTTTCAAAATGAAAGTATTTTAATGTTATTTTCCATTATTTTACAATAATTTTCACTTAGGTCTCATTCTGAACAATACTTCATTTGTAGCTAAATCAAAGATAATGACAAGCATTTAATTAACCAACACTACAATCTCATTTTTAATAATGTCCAACAGAATTTCCTTCTCTTAATTGGATCAAGGAAGAGCAATTAAAACAATGGCCTATCGCATTTTTGCAGTCTTGTTCCTCATGACAGAATGCAGGTCAGATAATCCCTCAGGGGAGTAATGTCTAGACAACACAACAAAACATTTCTAGAAATGTTCCCCTCCCCAAAACGTTCTAATTTAGTCAGTTCTGTCTGGTAAACAAACTATCTGAAATGCCTGAGTAGTGACTTATGAGTATAATCAATTTAATATTGTGCAGTGCACTCTCTCTTTTCATAGAATACACCGTAAGAATAGCACCAGCGAGAGGACCATTAATATTCATTGACAAGTAACTTATGATAAGTGAATGATATTTATGATTTCCATACTCATCAAATGGGCTTAACGTTACTGAAATACTGGATATTCTAACTAAAATCTGTAAATAAAACCATGAAAAACTGCCTGCTTGGGGAGAGTAAAACTTGCTCACAACTATATTCTCCAGTTAAGTTCATTTGAGTCTGTTATTGTAATTGTTAGAATGGTCATGGATGAGCGATTTCCACGTAAAACTGATCATGCAGACCAAACCGTAAATCGTAGAGATTTGAAACTTGGAGGGATGGCACTCACACCACCTACAACGTGAACGAGGCTCGCCTAGGGGTGTACGATATATATCGTCTGCGATAATATCGTAATTGTTGTTTTAACAATATGCGATTTGACATTATCGAGTATTTAGCAAAAACCATTTGTTACGTCCTTTAAGTTTTTAGAGTTAGCTGGACTAGGGGAAAATGGGGAGGCAACATTTAGGTGTGTGTATACATGTGCCAGAATGCTGGTAGGCGAAAATAAAGAGCAAGATTTTGCCAAAACTCTACTAATACAATTTATTTTGCAGTACTCAGTGCAAAAGTGGAGAGACAGTATTTACAGTATTTACAAGAAAAACAGAGGGGTATTCCAGAAAGCAGGTTATGTGACATACCCGGGTAAGTTTAAGGGTAAGTTAGTGGATAACCTCAACTTTCGGTTCCAAAAACGGAGGTAACTTTCTGGGTATGTATGTAACCATAGGAACTTACTCTCTGAAGATAACCTGCTCTGGAGCAGGTTATGTTTCAGGGTTAGTTCACTTCAGAGCCATCAGCGCATGCGTGATCTACTGACGAGCCTTCAGTGGGCGTGACAGATAGTGCACAACATTATATATTATTACATTTTATAATATATCCTATTATATATATATATATATAGATAGATAGATAGATAGATAGACACAGATATAAAGCGCCAATATAAGTAATAAATAAGGTTATTATTCTATTAAGGTATTCTAATATGGTGGTTGTTATATTTATTTTATTGGCATATATAACAGTTATCTGTATAAATTATAAAACACTATGACAAGGTAATGTTTAATTTATTATATTATATATATTTACTACATTTTATATTATCACCTCACACATGGATTGGAATTTTCTATAATGTATTTCTATAATAATACATATCTGATATGACTTAATATATAATCAAACAAAAAATATAAGTCATATTCTCAAGGAATTAAAGATTTAATGGGAAAATAAATGATTTAACAACCATCAATTAGGTGGCGATATGCACTAAGTATGTACACGACCATTGAACCAAAGAAGAAGAAAGAAACAGCATGGCGCGCTTTTTCTTAGCGTCCGTTTCCATAGTGACTCGTCGATTCGTCGCTCTGTTAAGAATGTCTTGAGTCTTACCCAGGAACATACTCTGAGTTGAATGAACTTACTCCCGGACGCGTTTTTGGAACCACATACCTCGAGTAAGCAAGGTTTGGGGTTAATCAACCGAGAGTTCAGGGTTTATCTGACGGTAAGTTAACCGTGCTTTCCGGAATACACCCCAGGGTACCACAAAACATCAACAAAACAAAAAGAAGATGGGAAGGAGGAGCACGAGAGGTGCCAAATAAAAGAAATAAACAAAACAAAACAAAACAAAACACAGCTAGCTAGTTTTATGGTCTAAGCCAACTACCAAAAAGAAAATGTAGAAAAGAAAAAGTCTTCGGCGTTACAACGCCCTAACTAAACTACTCTAAGAGGAAAAACAAAACGTACAGCGAGTGGCACTCCCTCCTAACCTGGGGTGTATTCCAGAAAGCAGGTTATGTGACATACCCGGGTATGTTTGAGGATAAGCGAGCGGATAACCTCAGCTTTCAGTTCCAAAATCGGAGGTAACTTTCAGAGTATGTAAGTAACCATAGTAACTTGCTCTCTGAAGATAACCTGCTCCGGAGTAGGTTATGTTCCAGGGTTAGTTCACTTCAGCGCTATCAGTGCATGCGTGACCTACTGGCGAGCCTTCAGTGGGCGTGACAGATAGCGCACAACATTATATAATATTACATTTTGTAATATAGCCTATTATATATATATATATATATATATATATATATATATATATATATATATATAGATAGATAGATAGATAGACATAGATATAAAACGCTAATATAAGTAATAAATAAGGTTATTATTCTATTAAGATATTATTCTAATATGGTGGTTGTTATATTTATTTTATTGGAATATATAACAGTTATCTGTATAAATTATAAAACACTATGACACGGTAATGTTTAATTTATTATATTATATATATTTATTACATTTTGTATTATCATCTCACACATGGATTGGAATTTTCTATAATTTATTTCTATAATAAAAATCCATATCTGATATGACTTAATATATAATTAGCATCAAACAAAAAATATAAGTCATATTCTCAAGAATTAAAGATTTAACAGGGGAAAAAATGACTGAACAGCCATCAATTAGGTGGCGATATGCACTAAGTATGTAAACGACCATTGAACCAAAGAAGAAGAAACAGCATGGCGCGCTTTTTCTTAGCGTCCGTTTCCATAGTGACTCATCAATTCGTCACTCTGTTGAGAATGTCTTGAGTCTTACCCAGGAACATACTCTGGGTTGAATGAACTTACTCCCAGACGCATTTTTGGAACCACATACCTCGAGTAAGCAAGGTTTGGAGTTAATCAACCGAGAGTTCAGGATTTAGCTGACGGTAAGTTAACCGTGCTTTCTGGAATACACCCCCGGTGTGTCTAATACATCAAAGTTGACCTACATGTTGTACAATGTATGTCGCGCGACAAACTTACCTGCTCGCGCCTTCCCAACCTTATATGCACAGTGGGAAAATAGCAAAGACGGAGCAATAAACAGAAAACTGTACACTGAACAAACACTGTATGGACTAAGGACTTTTGAGACGTATTTTAACACACAATATACAGGGAAAACTAACAGTTATTATACAGGTCACAAAAGAGCATATGAGCTTAACATCAAATTGAAACAGAAGTAAGCGAGAAGCTGGAGCACGCGGGACAGTAACGGGCATTTAAACCAGGTGGCGTGAGATGATTGGACAACGTGAACCAGGGCGTCATCCTCCATGACGAAGAGTGACAGGTTGGTGGGCCAATGGAATCTGGAACACAGACAAAACAGACTACACGCAAACTTTACGCACCTTACGTACGTAACAGCGTACGTAACACCATTCAAAATACCACTACAGAGTGTACGCGTATACGTGAAGTCTAGTGCGTGTGCGCATTTAGAGTGAGTTCTTACACTGCATGAATCAGTCTATTAAAATGCATTTAGAATGATCACAAATTCAAGACATTGGGGCAAAAAATGTATATATTTATATCACTTCATATAGTTAATCAATTTCACACGAAGAGTGCTGTTTTTCTCCAAAAATCACCATGATTACAAATGTGATATTGATTTTTTACAACAGTTCAATAAACAAGAAGTTAATTAAGAGACTTACGTTTTAGACACCATATTGCCTGTTTTTGCTCTATTTCGCCAACAAAAATCTTTCCAAACAAAGCCACAGCACTGTTTGTGTCTCTGAGCAATGACGGTGTTTCGTTCCTGAACGAATCAACGTTTAAATGATTCGGTTCAATCGCAATGACTCATTTATTAACAGTGATTTGCTGCCACCTATTGGCGGTTTTAATTTCACATTTCGACACATTTTCGACTCAAAAGATAATGGAAACTTTTAGAAAAAATAGCTTCATAAAGGTAAAAATGCCTATAAAATGTAAAAATCAGTTTAAAATTGTTGGAAAAGATTCAGTGGAGGCCGATCAGAACGAAACTCGGTGGGCCTGTTTGACTCATGGCCCCAAAGGTCTGTGAGAAAATTGAAAGAAATCGGCCACTGGGGTGGGGGTCCTTTAGAAAAGAAGCCTGTCCAAATATACCCAAAAGCCTAAAGCCTAAACGAAAGCTCAAAACTTCATGAAACCCTCTAAGCACATGCGACAGGTGATTCTAAACAAGCATGCAAAGTTTCAGGGAGATCGGACGACAGCTAGCGCTATAACATAATAAAGGAAAGGATGTGTGGCCAAAGTATGGTGACCCATACTCGGAATTTGTGCTCTCCATTTAACCCATCCAAGTGCACACACAGAGCAGTGAGAAGTGAACACACGCACACACTGTGAACACACCCAGAGAGGTGGGCAGCCAATGCTGCAGTGCAATGCTGGGGAGCAGTTGGGGGTTTGGTGCCTTGCTCAAGGGTCTCACCTCAGTCATGGTATTGAGGGTGGAGAGAGTGCTGGACATTCACTCCCCTCACTTACAATCCTTGCCGGACCGGAGACTCGAACCCGCGACCTTTAGATTACAAGTCCAACTCTCTATCCATTAGGCCATGACTGCCCCAGTCTAAAAACATTCATATTCTATTCTAAGGCATCGGTTCCCAATTCCAGTCCTCACGCCTCCCCGCTCTGCATATTTCGTATGTATCTCTTATCGCATAGCCTACGACGTTTGTTCTATTCGACCGTGTGTGCCCTGCGAAGTGGACATCACCGGATATTCCGCCATGATTCCAGTTCGAAGCGAGTGTATATGTTACATACGAAGGGCATTAAAGTGGGCTAGACGTTCATTTAAATAGTATTTATTTACAGAGGTATGTCACCTCACACTTCTCTAGGAAGATTCGTCTGTGTGTGAAGACGCTGCGCACCGCAAATCCGTGAATGAATGTTCCGAAGTGAAGTAAACTTCAACGGATTTCCCCTGCTCAGGTAGTAGGGAGCAATGAACACTGTGTAGGGATCATATCAATCGGAACACAGTTCACGCACGTAGCTCTCTTCTAACGAGCTGGTTACCTGAATCAGGTGTGTTAACTAAGAGAGACATGCAAATATGCAGAGCGGGGGGCAGGGGTGGTTCTTGACAGCTATAGAAGGGTGGGCTGGCTGATATCCTGGGTGGGCCTTTTGGGGGCAATACTGTAGATATTGCTATATTAACTATAGGCTGTTATATGTACACTGGAAAAAGGCTTTCATGGGCAGCCTAGAATATCATGCACTTTCACGACAAAAAAGCATTTTTTCTTTATTGAATAATAATAATAATAAAAACTTCTTTGTTCTCTTTCTCTGGATCATTGTTTCTATACTGGTGATATTTTCAACTAACTTTTTACCAAAAAAATCCATAATCATATCTAGAACATTAGGGAGACTATTGTTTTGAGGAAAACATTAAGACCAGACCACTATGGTAATGGTAAAGGAAATAAATAAATAATAAGATTTTTTGTAAAGTAATCAATCTGAACTGCAATTAATATTTTTATTTTAAAATATGCAAGGGCTGGAATTGGGAACCTCTGTTCTAAGGTAATTCACCTGGATTTGCCAAAAAAATTTTTTTTTTTTTTTAAATAATTGGTTTAGGTGGTTACAGGCTTGCTAAATAATATGTAAGGTCTTTTTCCTTATGTGCTTAAATGCCTAAAGCTCTTGAACCCCAGTAATCGCTGCTTGCAGCTATATTTTCATTTTGTATTTATTTCATTTAATTTACTTCTTTAAATTAGTCTTTCTAACCGATTAACAAATTCGTCTGAATGCTTCATTAACAAATCAGTCTGAAAATATGATTGTTAAACATACTTATCCATCTGTCACAAAAGGGGATTCATTAGTTACAAATAAAAATAAGAACTTAAAAGGGTTGGCCATCCTATTGCAGTATTCAGCCTGAATTGCACACAAATATATTTATAATTCCATTTTTCATTTGATGCCCATCAAAGTTTATTAGACTAAAGAACATTACACAAATTAGCTAATGCAATATAATTATTCTTATTCTACATTACCTCATATATAATGACCCCAACTGCCAGCACCATATTCCTTACATATATCATTCGGAAACATGAGCTCTGCATATAACATTACAAAAAAACATTAGTTGGACCTGCATCTGGCTCAATCAAATTTTATGAAATTAGATCACGTTGCTGAATACCACCTTTGAGGAAACTGCTATGGGAGACTGAGAGAGTGTAAACATTTGTCTGTACTTTTTTGACTAGTACTTCTCAGTCGTTCGTTGAAGCGCGTTTCAGAAGTGTTAAGTATGAATTCTTAGAATGTAGCCTATACATCCGCCATGTTTTCCAATTGTCCTTCCTTTAATCCGCCGTTGATTGTAGCCTACGTCGTGACGTAGCCTACAATTCAAAACAGCGAAAGGAACAACTTTGTTGCTGCAGTTGTCCTACTCTTGAAAGAATCGATTGGCTCACAGTTCTCTGATCTTTTTATTTTTTAAAAAATAGGATCATAATTTATATTTGGACGCAGAGAGAGTGCACTAGGTATTCGCCTGCAACAGCGCTACTGAATCTGCAGTGCGAAACATGCAGAGTACAAAAACATACAAAGCGACCAGTCTGATTCCTGATAATGATTCTCTTACGAGCTTCTTTATCAGTGTATCAAAACACAGGCTACTGCACAGCCAGTCTACTCCGATTCTCGAACGAATGACCCTCATGAGTCATGAGCCGGTTCTTTGAATCAAAAACATTTTTTTTATTATTAAACAGTACAAACATTAACATTTACAATTATACACAAAGATAAAAATAAAAAAAATAAAATTCAAGAATATACACTCACACTTGCCAAGGTTGAATAAAAAACATGTTAGAGGGAGAAGTATAAACCGATTCTTATTAGTGAATCAAACATACAGAATGATCGACTGAATCGATTCCCGAAAAAATGACTCGTTTCAGTGAATCAAAAACACAACAATGCGGCCAGAAAGCTGTCCGAATCACGAACTAGAGATTCCTACAGGGCGGTTTGATTAATCAAAACACACAGCGCGACCAATGTCCAATTCTCAAACAAATGATGCTTATGCGTGAATTTATGAACGAATTTAATCAAGAACATACATGACCGGCCCAGTCTAATTTCTTAACAAATGACTCTTAAGAGCTGGATCTTCTTAACGAATCACGCAACATTTCTATGTAGTCCGATTCAGTAATGATTTGAAGTGATTTAATGATCTCGGTTCTTTTTTAACCGAATCAAAACATACAGTGCGACCAAACACCTTTTCAAATCAGTTTATTAAATTTACTATCTGTTCTTTGAGGTTGGGACCAGAATTCTCTATAATTCACAGCCCTACCGGTCTCCCCCAACATTAACAGGGCTTGACAGTTTTTAAAGTTTAGTGGATGTGCATTAAAACTGTAGAAATAAAATCTCCCTCCTCTGTTGTAGCGTTGGCGCGCGCAGGCTTTTTTTAAACAGCGGGGAGTAAAAACGCACAGAACGATCTACAAAAAGGATAGCGCATTTTTTCTACTTGTAAGTTAGATTGCATTAATGCGCCTCTGTGATGGAGCACGTGCATTACGTAATTCATATAACCACTAATTTGGCAATCATTTTCAGCATCATCTACGTCAAATTTGGGCTTAGCTGAATTGGAATAACAGACGAGAGGAAATGCTAATACAATGCACTGTGGACAATGACAGACGTCTGCTGGGGCGTAATGGATAATTGCAATTCCAGCATGATTACAGCGGTGCGTCGGTGCTGTGGCAGCACAGCACAACACAGTCGCCATGCGCAACAATCCTCATGTGGTCGTAGGAATACTGCTCCAAAACTATTTTCGGTGATGAATCGGTGAAGTTGATTGCATCAGCTTTATAAATGTGAGAATCAAAGTTGTTCCAACAGCAAGGTGAGTTTTTTTTACACTGCGCTCTGTCAATCAATACAGCATCCTTATCCAAGGCTTTAAACTGTGCGCGTTGTTTATTTAACCGTATGTGTTTAATGCGAATTGTGACGTTAATCCAGCCATCATATCCTTAATATGCTCTTTCAAAAGTTTAGTCGTGATTCTTAATGATGAAATTGGAGCTGTTTTTAAGTAAAGTTTATAGTGGTGACTGCGTAAGCATGCGTAATTTGGAGATTTGCGTGTTTTGGCAGGTTTGCGTGCTTTAATTCAAATAGCTAAGCACTGATATTTCATTTTGGTATATTTTGTATTAGAAGTTTCATTTTTAGTCTCTAAAAAATGAGCTGAGAAGGTGATACCATACCATGCGTAATTTGATGTGTAAAGCTTTTTTGGCGTGCTTTATTTCATAGCACCAGGGACTAACAATGGTTTTACTTTGATATTTGAAGTTTAATTTTTATTTCCTTTTATTTTTACAATTTAATAACTCTAAACTCTAAGTTGTTTATTAGCTGTGCGACCAGACACAATGTTCCAAAAAATAACCACTTGTATGACTAGCTGCTAGCTGTTTTATTGCTGGTTCTGTGTGGTCTACTACCTCGCACCTGCTAGACCAGCTTCTGCTCGATTTTCAGTAGACCGTTATTATAAAGCCATAAAATTGAGTGTCTATCAATTCCCAAGTGTTTATACAGATGTTTTTGTCTTCAGGTTGCTCTTACTCCTCGCTCTCCAGCGGTTTCGTGATGGATTAAGCCACAATGACGCAGCTGTACTACCGCAGAACGGACAACTCCTCGTACCGGGACCGCATTCCGCTGCGGATAGTGCGCGCCGAGTCGGAGCTCTCGGCGCAGGAGAAGTCCTACCTCAGCGCCGTGGAGAAGGGCGATTACGCCAGCGTGAAACTAGCGCTGGAAGAGGCGGAGATCTACTTCAAGATCAACATCAACTGCATTGATCCTCTAGGGCGCACGGCGCTGCTCATCGCCATTGAGAATGAGAACTTGGAGATCATTGAGCTGCTCCTCAGCTTCAACGTGTATGTCGGGGATGCTCTGCTCCACGCCATCCGTAAAGAGGTGGTGGGAGCCGTGGAGCTCCTGCTGAACCACAAGAAGCCCAGTGGAGAGAAACAGGTTTGTTTGAAGAAATGTCTGCTATAGTTTGCTGGATCACATCTCTGCCTCAAACTAGCCAACAAATCTGTCAGTACATAAAAACACACTGTCAGTATTCTATAAAACAATGACAATGTTCCATAAAAGAACTGAAAATTGCATAATCCCTGCTAGAACAAAAGCTTAAACCAGTCTAGTTTTGAAGTCTTATGTGGTTTTAGCTGGTCTCCTGTGCTGGTGTTCAGTTGGTTTAGCTGATTAGTTGACTGGTCTCCCTCCCTGACCAGCTGATAAGTACCCAGACTCCTCTAAAACCATCAAACTAGACCAGGCTGACTAGTGGAAGCCAGGTTGGTTGGTTTCAGCCAGTGATTAACTAAAAACATTGAAATATGTATTAACAGCATGAAAACAAAATTGTTAACATGAATACGAAAACACATCTTTGAATTTTGATGGATTAATGCTTTCAGCTGCCAATAATTAATTGCATAAAACAATTAATTGCCAAATTAAGCAGATGCCGAGTAGCAAATGAATTTGTGGCAACTGCTAAAGGTCATAAAGCTTATTTATTTTGCTGTCCTAACTATGCATAATTATATGAATATTTGCTGAATAATGTTTTTCCCAGCTATCTGTGAACAGAGCTGTCATTTTAAGTCCTGAAATAGCACCCCCAAAACAGAACTTGTAGAGCAGATCTGAATGTAGATGTTTGCTTTATTATCCAGATATTTCATTGGGTCTGTCTGGATACAAAACCTTCAAAAGATCTCTTATCAACTTCTCATATAAACAAAATGTTATTGCAGATAGGAGTGCTTTTAGGGCTGAAAGGAATTAAGACCTCAGTTGTCAACACAAGAACACTTTAGAAAAAGTGTGCTTGTCTGCTTCGTTTCAGAGGAGAAAACCGCCTGCTATAAAAAGCTCTGTGTTCAGACACTCAGGCTTGTGAATTAATAACTGTTGTTCTAATGGTGTTTACTATTCAAAGGAGCAATCTTTGCTCTCTCTCTCACCAACTGAGTGACTTAACATGTGTCTTACTGGTTTGTCCACTCCTTATAACTTTTATTTTCCTTTATTGGCTAAGAATAGACTGAATGCTGCAGCACTGATTCAGAAAAATGATGGGATAGATGAACCATTCACAAACCAGAGCAGCTGCGCATCTGATCTTTCCTTCCTCAATCCCTGAGCGCTTTTTCTTTTCCTCTGTCTCTGTGTCTCTTCCTGTCTATGTCTATTAATGTCACATTTATGAAACTTTTTGATATGCAAATGGATAAATCAGCATGTCTAAAGACCACAAGAGGGCGAGTGAGTACACAGGAACAGGTTGTTTGCTTTGATTTTCTAAATTATGATTCTGATGATCATAATGTGGCTCTCTTCATGTCTTGTGATTTTTATCACATTAGCGAGTTCTTTACAGAGCTGGTAATTTATGAAAAAAAAAAATTAAATAAGTTAACTGGCTGTTACGTAGGCAAAAAAATTATTCTCTTAAGTTCGTTTCTTAAAGGAATAATTCACCCAGAAACCACTCTCAAGCCATCCCAGATGTAGATGAGTTTTTTCTTCATCGGAACAGATTTAGAAAAATGTAGCAGTACATCGCTTGCTCACCAACTGATCCTCTGCAGTGAATGGGTGCCATCAGAATGAGAGTCCAAATAGTCTATAAAAACATCACAATAATCCACAACATGACTCCAGTCCATCAATTAATGTCTTAAGTGAAAAACTGTTTGTAATAAACAAATCCATCTTTAAGATGTTTTTAAAGTCAGATGAGTCCTCTATTTGCAATATTGCTTTCTCCAGAGAAAGTGGTCTCGTCTGAATCAGGAGAGAAATATGAACAGATCAAGCACCGTTTACAAGTGAATATAGTCCAAAACAGTTCTAAATGGTGTATGTTGATGTGAGAGGACAACAGGAGATGGGCTTTTTCACTGGATGAAGCGTCACTATGGATTATGGAATCATAATTTGGCCACAGGCGATGGTTTAAAGTTAAATCGTCTTATTGATTGAACATGCAGCTTTTTACGTTACAAGACGTTAATTTGAGTTGTGTGGAGTACTTGTGAATTATTGTGATGTTTTAATCGACTATTTGAACTCTTATTCTGACAGCACCCATTCATAGTAAGCAAATCTGTTCAGATGAAGAAACAAACTTATCAATATCTTGTATGTGCATGTAACAAAATAAACTTTTAACATTATTTTCAATTTGGGAGTAAGTTGCAGAGCTCAGATCAGGTGTCAGTAAAATTACGTGGTGGTAAAAGGTCTCTTTCTTTAGCAGTTAAAAAAATTCTGATTGAAAAAAAAAAAAGCTGTCCCTCAGCTTTGTTGGAAATGTGCGTAATGAATCATGAGAATGGCTTCTTTTCACTTATTAAACACAAAACTGACTTGAACTGTCATCTTACTGACATTTTGAGTCAAGCCCTCTATTTTCCAATTCTTTTCCTTTCACCTCTCTATTGTGGTTAAGGACGAGCTTCAAAGCGTCATATTGCAGCAGCAGATAATCAGTATGGCTGCCAGCCTGAACATGTCTCTCCAACTGGAGCCTTCATTATCTTCCTCAAATAGTCAAGCTTTTGCCATTGCCACTGTGGGCTTGGATCTCTTGTGAAAAGGATGAAGATATCAGTCGAAATGTGCTAATCACCCCCTACCTTCAAATCGCACCTTCTCTTCTCAATGTGGCTTTAATTCAGAAACTCATTTTATCTCACTTCACTCGTTCCTCACTCGTTATTCTTTCTCAATTTAATCACTTTTTGAGCATGCTGCCTGGTTTTCTTTTTCACGCTCTTTCTTTCTGTCTCTCACAGTTTTTTTTCATTCATCTCCCCCAAATGTGGTGTGATCACAGAACCCAGTCTTCATGTAGCAGTGTATATATTACAACTCCCTAGTTTAAGCTGCTTTAAAACTTGCACTAAAGGATTAGATATTAGCCACTTCACTATTTTTTTTTTTAAAACAGTGGTTCTAAGCTGGTTATGCTTCAAGTTCCAGATTTTACATTTACAAGGGATAGTCCATGTCGTTTAAGGATAGTCATTATTAAAGTCATACTGTACCAGTTCAGTTTTGTGTATTTTAAAGCACTGAAACTCAAAGAGTTTAAGCAACATCAATTAATTTTCAGCTCTAAAGCTAAAACACTGTGACTGCAATAGGCTGTTTATTGTTAATTCAACATATTTTATTGGTTAACAATAATTTATAGGTTGTTTTAGTATGTTTAGGCAAGAATGACATCTTTAAGTCTTTTAATGTCAGTATTTATTTTCACATATGATTTTGGCCCAACTTCTTGGTGGATTTGCTCTGGTTTCTTAGGATAATGGATGATACTTGTGCGCCACGATTCGAGTACTGCATGTACTTCGTGGTTGGATTAGGATTATGGATTAGTGCTTCAAACGTAGCATTTTAGGACATTCACTATCTTGTTCTTAAGTTGGCTGATGTTAATTTATCTTTGCCCTCGTCCAAAACATTGTCCTTTAGATGAACTTCCTCCCAAACTTCAGACTGAAATAGGTTGCTGTGTTTCCTGCCATATTGTGTCAGCTGTTCTTTCTTCTGGTTTTATAAGGTGCGTCATCTTTGCTGATTAAAACCAGTGCTTCAGCATTGTGCTCTCCCAGTGTAATTTGTTGGATGTATTGTTGTTTGTAGTTTTGGGCACTTTTAGTTTTGCCTCACGTATTGCTTTGGTTAGAAAAGCTCGGTCTTATATGACCACAGAAACTTTTCCCATTGTAACTGGGTCACTATTATGCTTTTCAAGCAAAAACCTTGCCAAACCCCAGACAGGATTTCACACGGTTCTTCTCTGCTACTGAAGCTCTGTAGCTACTTCAAAGTGATCACAGGCCTCTCTGTAGCCTCTCTCCCAAGTGCTTTTTTTCTTATGTGCTCAGAGGGTTTTCAGGAAAGACCTTTTTCACCATCAATGTCTGGGTCATTTGATGTAGCTTCCATTTCATCATAAATGAACCAGCAGTGGGCACTCCTATTGTTTCATACCCTTCTTCCTAATTTATGCATTTGTGTTCCTCTCTCGTTTGGAATATTCTTTAGTTTTCATTGTCATAGCTGTCCTTCACATTTGAGATCCGAATAATAACGAGGCCTTAATTGTGGTGTTTTTATCCAGCAAGTGAGGCTATTTCAGCGATTCATGCAGAGATGCCAATTGTGAAGCAAATGCATCCTCATTATGGCAATTGTTTTTCAACACTAAATGCTTGGCAACACAGGCCCTGAATACATGATCAATATTTCAATTTTTGTATATTTTAAAAATATTTCATACTATAAAATAACATCACAGTAATAAATATTGCATTCATGTATAAAGATTATTGCTCTATAAAGGGAAAATGAAAAGGGATTATTCAACGTGTTATTTGCCGTTTCTTTGCACTTGTTTGTGAAATTTAGTAGCGATTTTTGAGTGAAAATGGTTTCAAATTAAATCATACATTATTATTATTATTTTATATACGGTGGACCCAAATGCACTGAAAAAATTGTGAAGAAAATTTTTGTACTCAGAAATTGTTAGTAAATTTCACAAGTAATTACAAAGGAGCAGCAAGTAAGTAGAAAAAAAGAAATATTATTTTTATTGTTAAATCCAATAATCTTTGATTTATTTACAATTTTGAATTTATTTTTTACAGTGTAGTAATTGGACACTTAAGCCAGAATTGAAAATGTACCGTGGTGAAAAATAAATATACTAAAATGTATTTGAAATACAGTTATTTCATGCTAAGTATACTACAAATACATGTACATATTTATGTGCTTAATAAAAATATACTGCAATTGTACTTTTGGCATACTAAACTGGTGTACTTAAAGTCTGCTAAATTGGACCACTAATTTTAGTGCACTTTAATTGTGCAGAAATAGTGCTGAAGATAAAACTAAAGATACTGAAGTGTATTTGATTGTGCTAAAGTGCAAGTATGCAATCCTCATTAACATTAAAACACATTTTAGGCTTCATAGTCAGAAATGTGTGTTTAATTATACTTTTTTATATCAGTAAGTCTCAAGCAATATATCAGTAAATATGTTAACAGATTTGAACTATACTTAGTATGAAATGAATGTATTTTAAATATATAACTTTTTATCAGGGTATATATGCATTATATGACAAAGCAAACAAAGTAATTGATTATAAAAATGATAACATATTTGGTTTGTTCAGTTGTAATACAAGGGAATTCAGGTTCAGTTTCATATTAGTTTTCTAAATGTGTTAATTGTTTTTGGGGCTATTGTATAGTGAAAAATAATGAATATGCGTATATATGTGTCATCAGATGAATTTAAGCGATCTTTTCCGTTTTCTAACCAGGTACCACCGATCCTGCTCGATAAACAGTTCTCAGACTTCACCCCTGACATCACTCCCATCATCCTGGCTGCCCACACCAACAACTACGAAATCATCAAGATGCTGGTGCAAAAAGGTGTGTCGGTCCCCCAGCCTCACGAGGTGCGCTGTAAATGTGTGGAGTGTGTCTCCTGTTCAGACGTAGACAGTCTGCGGCACTCACGCTCCCGACTGAACATCTACAAGGCCCTGGCCAGCCCCTCTCTCATCGCCCTGTCCAGCGAGGATCCTTTCCTCACCGCCTTCCAGCTCAGCTGGGAGCTCCAGGAGCTCAGCAAAGTTGAAAACGAGTTCAAGGCCGAATACGAGGAACTCTCCCATCAGTGCAAACACTTTGCGAAGGACCTCCTGGACCAAACACGTTCCTCACGTGAACTGGAGCTGATCCTCAATTTTCGTGATGATGTCAACCTGCTGCAGGATGAGGCTAATAATGAGCTGGCTCGACTGAAATTGGCCATCAAATACCGCCAAAAAGAGGTAGAGATCTGGTATTGCAATCATGTATTTTCATATAGTTGGCCCAAAAATATGTGGACACTTAAAATGTATACATTTTATTGCATTAGATAACAAATATTAAACCAAGTGGCACCAAACACAAACGGATCACCAAAATGTTTTTAACTAACCGACTTTAGGATCATTTATTATTTAAAAAAAAAAATACTTATTAATAATTTATTATATTATTTATAAATTATTAACAATGTAGAAATTAATTAGTTGTTTTTTAGTAATTTTTTTTAGAAACCTGAAACGTTTCTCTTTTTTTCAGATATTTTGCTTACTTGTACTTGACTTACTCGTTTTTTGTTTTTTTTAATTGACATAATTCATTATTCTTGAATAATGACACTATTGTCTTTACAACAGAATTTGAATTTGTATAAAGTGCTATAAAAATATTAGTAACTTGACTTGACTTATTACTAATATTTATTATATTATGTGACTTGTGACCCTGGACCACAAACCCAGTCATAAGGGTCAATTTTTCCAAACTGAGATTTATACATCATCTGAAAGCTGAATAAAAATTACCTTTAAAGCAGTCCAAATGAAGTTCTTAATAATGCATATTACTAATCAAAAATTAAGTTTTAGTATATTTACGGTAGGAAATTTACAAAATATCTTCATGGAACATGATCTTTACTTAATATCCTAATGATTTTTGGCATACAAGAAAAATCCATAATTTTGACCCATACAATGTATTTTTGGCTATTGCTACAAATGTACCCCGGCGACTTAAGACTGGTTTTGTGGTCACATTTGGTTTCTTTTTTTTAATAATAAAGTAACATTCCAATATTTTTATGCCCAGCTACAGTGTCCAAATATTTTTTGGCTTTTCGGGTCAAATATTTTTTAAGGTTTTAATAAGTTAATTACCTGCAGATTGTGATTTCTATTGACTAAGCTAAGGACAAATGAACTCCCACGTATATTCTATGCACAAGAAGGCCCTCTTAGCAATACCTGAGGTGAACCAGATAAAACTCAAGCCTCCATTGTACATTAATTCAAAAGCACTGAAGTGTTACAAGCCCAAACTAAGAGTCGGGTAATTTTCTTCACAGTTGACAAGGTCATCACATGCCTCAGCGCCGTGTAGATCTCATAAAATAGGCCCTTTTGACCTGTTATGACTTATTGCAGTGTAGGAGTGAGGAGTCATATCTACTTTCAGCATGTAGTGTGGATTCATAGCTACTAATTACTTTGCCTCTTGAATTTAGTCTGTTCAAATTTGTTAGAAAATAGCCTGCAAGCCTTTTTTAATACAATATGAACATGAAACAAAAATGACTAATATACGAATAAATTAATAAATAATAAAGAAAGAAATTATACAGCAAACAGTTGTGACATCCTGGAGCCATGTTGAAATTATTTTGCCCTCTTTTGGTTTTGCAAAGGCATTACACCCTAAAGATTTACTTTGTTGCTTACTGTATGTGAATTACTTATATGTCCATTGGTTATATTCTTCTCAGTTTGTGATTATATTAGACATGATTAAGTACAGATTAAATGGCATTTCTTCCAGCAGTCACGCAGTCTTTGGAAATAGCAGTGACAGCCACATCAGCACTAATCTTGTTATTGTAAATGTTACTAGAAAGCCTCCAATTAAACGGTGCGTGTGGATGTCCACTATAATATCAGAGAACAGATCAGATCAGATGCAGCATGCTTTGTATTAGCTCAGATGAAAAGATATCAGTCATTAGATTGTAAGAGTAGAGAACATGTTGCATATTGTTTGCTGTGAATGGATAAGAAAAAAACACCTTTGCTTTTAATAATGCGTGTACTATTTATTTATTGTGGAGGTAAAGCATTTCAAATCATGTGCTTAAATAGTTCATAATATACAGGCACTATGATTTGGAAATTGGAAGTTCACACTTTTCTGAAGCTTTCAAGCTTTATAGTTCTGAAAGCCTGAGAAGTGAATATGGCACTATATAAAGTAGATTTTTTTCTCTCCGTTTTTCACTTATTGCTGTAGAGTGCAGCAGTAAAAAGACGCACACTCTAGACTGAGCCTGATTTTTTTTTTTTTTTAAAGTGGTGGCCTTATTTGTCCTCCTGAGGTGCACTAAGGTCCTGTCGTCACGCGTGCAGAACCCCCGTGACAGAGAGTCCTTTAGAACAAATTGCACCGTGCAAATCAGCCCTGATGGAGAACACTTAAAATCATCTCAGACTTGACCTCATCGCCTCCAGAACGCCTGGCTCTGCTGTAATGAGGATGCATTTGTTTGTAATTTGGTTAGGCGCCCTCCCACTTCCACTTGACATTTTAGATGCTCCGTTAATGGCTTTGGGCAAATCACTGGAGACAAGATGATGAGGATGATGGAGAAGAACAAATTAGCATCAAGAGCAAAAGTCAATATATGAGTGCAAGTACTGTAGCATTTGCTTGGCCATGCACATAATTAAAAATATACATTGCATCAAGCATAATTCGGAGAATAATTAATTTTCATCTCAATTTTTTTGCAAAGATTAAAAGCTGATATAACTTACAAAGTTTAACTTCTTTTTCCAGTAGGTGGCTTATGCACTTAGTCACATATTAAATTTCAATTTAAAGTCAAATAATACAGCTTTAATTCAGCATTCTTTGCGATCAATATGTTACACACAGGGTTATTATAATTTAGAATTTTTTTTAAATTTCTGTTTTGTTCTCAGTTTGTCCTTTCAGCTTACATTTACATTTTTGTTATTTTTCATGTGATTTACTATAGTTTAGTGTTTTTTTTTAAGAATTTAGAATGTAGTGTTTTATTTTTTAGTTGTTTTTTTTTTAGATATTTAGTAATATTTTGTTAATTATAGTGTGTTATAATAGTGTGTTAATTTGATTTCCTTTAAATAATGGCAATAAATATCTCAGAGTTATTGCCAGTGATATGTAGTGGCATTTTCAGGTGTATTTTATTTACATTTATTTTTGTTTTATTTTAAAATTAATTTTAGTTTAGTTGCTGTTTTTTCTAAATATATTAGTTTTAACACAAGAACATTTTACTAACTAAGGACCACCTTGGCCTCAAATTTTTGGTGAGGATCAATAAAAACTGCAGGTCAAGTTAGATAAATGGGTTTTCAGTAAATTTCTTATAGAAATTTTTTACATTTTTATGATTTTACAACTTACAGGTGGCACTGTGCCTTTGAACTGTTTTGGCTACAGCAGTATGGTTGTCAAATCACATTGCAAACCTTTGTGTAAGTGTTTGAATCTCATGCAGTATGAAGCAACATGTTAACTATTCCGTAGGAGGCTCAACAGTCTGATGGGGAATAAATGGAAGAAACTCAGACCTCCTGCCTCACTGTTCACGTTCACTTTATCATTCTGACTTTATAAGACACTAATGCACACTTCACATGGTATCCTGGAGTCTGGCTTTGGGGAATCTGCTGAAAACACTGATATATAGTTTGCTTGTGCTCTAACTTAATTTTACTGACAGTTTATAGCTCAGTTAGAGTGGAATACATGCCGTAATGATATTTCTGTAAGTTAATGGTCCCATGTCATACACAAACTATGCTAATATAATATATGTACACAAATGTAAAATTCTAGTAAGTCTTGCAAATGGTAAAAATGGATATTCTGGGAAACCTAACCAAAAAAAAAACATTGGGAAAAAAGCAGAATTACTACAGAGTTGGCAGCTTGTTTCCCAGACCACCTGTTCATACTTAGATAGTAACATGTGATTTCCTTGTATTCTCTTCTATTCTTTTCTCTCTCAGTTTGTAGCACAGCCAAATTGCCAGCAGCTGTTGGCTTCCTCACGCTGGTATGATGAATCTCCTGGCTGGAGAGACTACTGGGTCAGTGGAAACATCACCTGCGTCTTCACTGCCTCATGTTCCCCCCTGCTCTCCCTCTGTTACTCTGGTGGCACCAGTAGCTGCTTATGGCCCTTCATCCGCAGTTTACTCCACAAATTTATTTGCCACACCGCTTCTTACCTGACCTTCCTCTTCCTCCTGCTGCTGGCCTCTCAGCATATAGTCTCTAACAATCCTGATCGCCAAGGTCCAAAGCCCACCGCTGTGGAGTGGATGATCTTACCATGGGTTGTAGGTAAGACAGAACTGATATTAGTCCATAAACTGATCCTAAATTGAGCTATTTGCTTGTAATGTTCTCCATGCAAAATTTTCATGGTTCATTTTGGACCAGAGAACCATGAAGGTCTTTTAACCTGAACCAACAAAATCTCTTGGCCGCCTTCACAGGATTCATATGGACGGAGATCAAGCAGATGTGGGATGGGGGATTTCAGGATTACATCCATGACTGGTGGAATCTTATGGACTTTGTGATGAATTCCTTTTATCTTGCAACCATCTCACTGAAGATTGTTGCATACGTTAAGGTACATTACAACACTGGTGGGAATCACTTGGGAATGGATCAAGAGTTACTTAACTGTTACTTTTGTCTTTCCTAACAGTACAGTGGTTGCAAACCCAGGGAAACCTGGGAAATGTGGCACCCCACACTAGTGGCTGAGGCGGTGTTCGCCATCGCCAACATCTTCAGCTCTCTACGCCTTATCTCACTCTTCACGGCCAATTCTCACCTAGGTCCTCTGCAGATATCATTAGGACGGATGCTTCTGGACATCCTAAAGTTCCTCTTCATCTACTGCCTGGTGTTGCTTGCCTTTGCTAATGGACTCAATCAGCTTTACTTCTACTACGAGAGTAGTGATGGCATGAACTGCAAAGGCATCCGCTGTGAACGTCAAAACAATGCTTTCTCAACGTAAGTCTCAGGGAAAAACGTCTAATATCTAATACTTCGTATCTCAATACTTCAAGGGAAAATTCCCTTAAATTCTGTCATTAATTGCTCACCCTCATGTTGTTCCTAACCCATAAGACCTTCGTTCATCTTCAGAACAAAAAGTATTCTCGTAGCTTCATAACATTACGGTTGAACCACTGATGTCACATGGACTATTTTAACAATGTCCCTACTACCTTTCTGGGCCTTGAACGTTTCAGTTGCGTTGTTGTCTATGCAGAGTCAGAAAGCTCTTGGATTTCCTCAAAAATATCTTAATTTGTTTTCCAAAAATGAACGAAGGAAGTCTTACAGGTTTGGAACAACATGAGGGTGAGTAATTAATGACAGAATTTTCATTTTGGGGTGAACTATCCATTTAATTTATCTGTTGTCATTGTCAACTACACCTGCTATAAATCAGTTTAATCTTAAAAAGTAATTTTAACTATTCGATCAAAATGAAACCATTGAAAAAAGTTGTGAATAAGTTGGAACTACTTATTCTAATCTTGCTTGTACTCTGTTTGTAGGCTATTTGAGACCTTGCAGTCTTTGTTTTGGTCCATTTTTGGGTTGATCAATCTGTATGTGACCAATGTCCAAGCTGACCACAAGTTCACCGAATTTGTGGGTGCCACCATGTTTGGCACCTATAACATCATCTCCTTGGTGGTCCTCCTCAATATGCTCATTGCCATGATGAACAATTCCTATCAGCATATCGCCGTAAGTTCATTCTGAGCACTTGTAGACATATTTTCATGACTTCAGTAATTGTTGCATATTGTATATACCATATTTTAGGAAAACAGCAAGTTTTACATGACTATTAATGCTATTTAGAACAGAAAGGAATGAAAAATGTAAGTATGAAACAAGCTATGAACAACATTAACTATAAATAGCAAGCCTAAATGGATTTAAAACAAAACTGAAACTACCACCTTGTGGGAAATGCGCTATACAAATAAACTTGAGATCATGTACATTTTGTGCTTCGTGCATGTTTTGCATACTTGACCTTAATTGCATTATATAAGTTTCTTTGGAATACAAGTCACCATGATACATTCTGGAAAATATGGTACAATGTGCTGGTATGAAGGCATAAATGTAAATTTCTCAGTAATGACCTGCCTTTCACATATAGTGTGTTCTGGCTTTTCTGAAGGACCATGCTGATATTGAGTGGAAATTTGCCAGAACTAAATTATGGATGAGTTATTTTGAGGAAGGAGGCACCTTGCCACCTCCCTTCAACATTATCCCCAGTCCCAAATCCATATGTTACCTGATTACATGGATTAAGGTGCATGTGTTCAAGAGGAGGTCAAAGAGGACTGAGACATTTGGGACATTAGGGGTGAGACTCTGTGAAAAAGAGTTTATTTTCTTTCTTCTTCTTTTTCTTCTTGTTGGCTCTTATATTGAATTTGGTTAAAAGAAATAATCATATGACATGACAGAAAAGTGAATTAAATTTTATTGAAAAGGTTATTGCTATGTAATGCAGCAAAGGGAATTTCATTAGAACTAAATATGTGTCATAAGATGTCCAGCATGCTTGGTTTTATTAGAGTGAGAAGATACCTTAATATTGTAGGAGACAGACATAGAATTATTGAATAAAAAATGTCCTTTCTTTTGTCCTTTCAGAGAAGAGCTGCTGAAAACGTGAGACTCAATCACCAATACCAGGTAGTTTATCACCAAAAATATTTTTTTCTCTTTTCTTTGTTATTTTTCCACCAATGAATTGTACTGCTGTTTCCCTAAATGCAGGAGGTCTTGAGAAACTTAGTAAAACGATATGTGGCAGCTATGATTCGAGACGCCAAGACTGAGGAAGGGCTTACAGAGGAAAATTTCAAAGTAAGCACTGAAAATTACTTTGTCTACCAAATAGTCATTTTCTGTCAGATTTGATTTTATTTTCACATTGATTTGACATCAGAAGCAAGTAATTTCTTGCTTATGTTTTACTGGTCTTTACATACAACAAAAGTCCTGTATTTTATACTGACACCTGTTGGTGTGTATGAAGCATTACATCACACCACAAGTTTTAGCTTTTCAATGCCATTGTAAGAATACTCTATATGACCCTTGACTGAGGTACTTACAACCAAAAGTGTCCAAAAATAGTAACGTTTCTGTAATAAAACTGTATTTAGATTTCAAAATGCCATCCATCATGAGGTGGGCCACTCTTATGTAGAGTAAAACAGCTTTTTCTTGCCCGCTGATACAATATGACTGGAGTCTTCATCTAATTTCAATGTACATTTTAAACCGTCAAAATTCTAGTCATTGCGAGAAACATTTGAAATGATCAAAAAATGCTTGGTGAACCTTTAAATAAGCACTTTGTATAAAAAAACACAATTGTGGACTCTTAACACTTCAACAGGAGCTGAAGCAGGACATCTCTAGCTTCCGCTATGAAGTCATTGGAATGATGAAAGGCAACCGGAAAAGTACTCGTGCGAACAAGCCGGGCACAGCGGCCGCCGATGATTCTCATCCAGACAGTTCACTTCAATATTCCTCGGCTCTTCCGCAGAGCAAAAAACTACATTTGTATGATGTCACTGCAGTGCTACAGCAACAAAAATCTGAAGAGACAAGGGAGTCTCTCGGTGGTCTGGCCAATGGATCAGCAGTAGTTTTGACTGACTCGATACTCAAAGACAAATCCAGGAAGGACCTCCCTAAGGATTTTACAGACTTTGGGTTATTTCCAAAGAAACAAAACAGTCTCAACCCAAATAAGATCTACTCACTCGCTGAAGAGGCAAAGGAATCGGATTCTGACATATTAGACTGGGTGAGAGAGGAAACGGTTGAGAAACCTCTGGCAGAAGAAGCTGAACAGGAAGAAAATGAATCAAAGTGCCTGATGGAGGAAGAAGAAAGTGTGTTGGAGGACCAAGAGAAAGGGCACATTGCATCTCCACATGAACATTAGATAAATAAACTCTCTCTCTTTCTTTTTGTAACCAAGGATTATCTGAATCTCAAATTTAGCTGACGTACTTTGTTGGATATGAAACAGTATCCTTTCTAATGCACAGAGGTGAGGTTTTGTGAGATGAATTGTCTCAGGAAAAGATATTTGCTTGGTTGTTTTTGGGCTCAAGAAACTTCCCAGCACTATAGATGCCAAAAGCAGCCATAAATCTGGAGGATAAGAAATGAAATCTTGGGAAAGCACTACACAGTGTCCAACTGACCTGTTGAATAGTTTTATTTTTTTTATTTTTATTTTATGTATGTAACCTCACGTTTTCACTGTGCAGCATCCTCTCATTCCTTTTTTGTGAAAAATAACTTGGGGAGAAAAAAGCTGGAAAAATGACAATTGTTTTGTCTATATTTTTTTCGAAAGATATTCTGCAAGGATGCATTAAATTGAGCAAAAGTGACTAATGACATTTATAATGTAACAAAAGATTTCTATTTCAGTTGATTTCTGTTCTTTAAAAAAATATCCTAAAAAAGGATTACAATTTCTGCAAAAATGTTAAGCAGCACAACTGTTTTTGACATTGGTATTAATAAGAAATGTTTCTAATAATGACTGCTGAAAATTTGGATTTGCTCAAATATTCCACAATATTACTGTTTTTACTGTAATACAGCCTTGATAAGCATAAAAAAACATTTAAAAATCTTACAAACCCCAAACATTTGAACTGCAGTCTATAAATAAAAATACAATTTAATCTCCTTTGAGCTCCAAATCATCTAGATTTAGTTGCATATGATGTAAAACAGTTGCACAGCCTGATTTAATAAAAAAATATATATGACTATGCAATCTAAGTATAACACTCATAATGCAGATGTCTATACATCTAATTACATCTATTACAGATTTCTAAGCACTACCCTCAATATTGTGATGTTGGATAAGCATCTAACTCTTAAAATGTTCTGAACTCTTATAAATATTTCATTTTCATGGACCACACAACATTCAGTAATATTTCAACTGTGGCTATTTGAGATATAAAAACTCACTCTCCTAGCAGGTTTTTTGTTATGTTTATGTTCTGCTTACAAAGTCTGCCCACAATTGCTAGCATGCAATTTAATATTTTTTTCAATTCCATGCCCACCTAATAATGCTTAATCATTTGTTACATTCTGAACTTATTTTTGAAAAAATAAGTAAATTATTTTTGAAAAATGAAAACATTTGATATACTGGAAGTGTTTCATTATGCACACTGTTGTCTCTCATTTTTCCAATCTGGTTGCACTACACTAGCTGATTAATATTACAGCAGTCATAGAATCTTTCACTCACACAGTTGCTTGTTATTTGTCTTTTGTTGCTATGGAAACACGCAGTGGCTGCTCTTGTTCTTTAATTAATTGACTTCACAGCAGTTCCTTTATCTGGGGGCACACCATGCTGTTTTCAATTAGCAGTGAATAAATTGTCAGCAGATAGTTTCTCAGACTTTGTTGCTGTTGAAATGAGTCGCACCCTGTGACGCTCCCTGTGTCTTTGAGGTAAATGTGGTAGCTGTGAAAAATTTGCTGTGAATCTTTTTCCTAATGTTCTAGGAATGTTCTTTTTATGGGCTATTAAACTAATAACTTCTTTCAGTTAAACACACACACATACAGTGCCCTCCAAATGTATTGGAACAGTAAAGACAAAATTGCTCTGTTGGCTGTGGAGTCAAGACATTTACAAATGTGATTAAAAGATGAATATGAGACAAAACTACAGAATGTCACATTTTATTATTGGGTGATTCAACACATAGATGTTTTACCAGCTAAGAAGATCAGCACTTTTAGAGTTTCATCCCTCTATCTGACGTGAGCATAAGTATTGGAACAGTTGCCTCACAGGTCTTTCTAAGTGATCAGCTGTGTCCTGTTGCATTTATTCTTCAGATATTAAAAGCAGGGAATATGTCGTATCAGTTATATCCATTACTTCTGCATTCTGAATCTTGCATTTGATGATGACACACACAAACAAACCAGGATGAAGACGAGGGAGCTGACTTTGAGAGAAAAGCAAGCAATTTGGTTGCTAAAAGAAAAGAGGAAGTCAGTTAGAGCTCTAGCAAAAACAAAGGGCATGGAGAAATCAGGAGTTCGGAAACCACCAGCGACACCAGCAACCAACAGCGACCTGATCGGCTGAGAAAACAACAGTAGTTGATGACAGACAAATCATAAAAGCTGTGAAAATGAACCCTAAAAGA
>JAFVLL020024318.1:0-30525 GCA_021397915.2 Tor tambroides | reverse complement strand
GCCGATGGGACGGTAGCTGGCAAGTATTTGTTTATAAACCCTACTTGTTTGGGTACAATACTTGAACTAACTTCTATTCAGCAAACAGTGTGAATCCATGCAAAGCCTTTTCCCAAAGTCCTTTTGAAGGCGACAGCCCATTGAAGGAGGAGGAGAGGGGGATTAGCGTCTTCAGCAGCAGTGCATTTCCGAGGGAGCTGATTAGCTCGCCATTCATTGTTAAATCGAGCAAAGGAAGGCCCTAGAGGACTGAAAAGAGCCAAATAGGTAGGCCTGGAATAAAACATCCACAGGAAACCCAACACAGGCTACATGAAGTTTTCCCAACATTTTTTTTTCTCCCGAGATGGCGGCATGAAAAAGGAGATTAGCATACAAAATTAGATGCTAGATGATTTGTGGGGCGACTTGGTTCATGTTTTCCCTCTGTCTCTACAAAGTTAATTAAACTAGTCTTAAACAGTAAAGAAACATCCGAGCGCAAAGCATCGGGAGTGCTTTGAGGATTACTAAGAAAAGGAGGCATTTGTGAAGAAGAAATTGAGAGAGGCGTGAAGGAAGGAAGACTATAATTAAATGCTCTCTCTGCCCCCGGGTTATGTGACATCAAGCTGAAGAATACAGAAAGAAAAGGGTTCTATATGCCAAAGACAAAGAAATCATTAGATCTGACCAGCGGCCTACGGTAAATTACCGTGTGGGACTGGGATTTATGATATGGTCTTTCATTTTTTAACACTTAAAATGTCATTATTATGAGGCACATTTATTTTTCTGAGCGCAAGAAATTAGCAGAGGACGGTTTACTACAAAATAACTCAACAAAAGATAATACTATTACGTATCTTTAATTATGAAATTGAAAAAAACACATAGAAAGAAACTATTGTAGAAAAACAGCACTATAGTATCTGTGCAATAAATTAACAATATACAAAGTGCTTCCTCTTATTTACAGTTCATATACAGTGTCAGGGTAAAACTATTGTCAGAATTCTAAAACAGACAAGAAAAAAATAGGCAAGAAATGATTCTTATGGCAGCTGGAGAAGTGGCCCGATAGTGAATTCAAATCCCCTTTAAAAACGATAATTCCAATAAATTATCCATCAAAGTACATCCTTGTTGGTGAATGAAAAGGTTATTTACAGTCTATTGTGCTATATATCGGTTAGATGCGGTGTTCAGTGCTATCTTACAAATGTATACGGGAATAATCGTGAGATTCTTAAGTGAAATACTACAGATCGATGCGTTCAAAGTAATAGCTCTGGAGATCTACATTCTTAAAAAAGTAAAGGTTCCAATGATTCCCCAAAGAACCTTTCAGTGAACTGTTCTTAAGAGAACCCTTTTTTGTTAGTATGAAGATCATTTTAAAAATGGAATGGAGAGGTTTCATGGATGTTAAAGGTTCTTCATGGAATCATAGATGCCAATAAAGAACCTTTATTTTTAAGAGTGTAGGTGTTCATTACAGCATTCAGATGGACCTTTGAGCGCACTTCATTCTCAAGCTAAGAATGTATTCTGAGACAAAAACTTTTGGACCACCGTGACAGTTCATGGCATCTCTAGTGCTGCTTCTTCAGCCTATAGCTTTTCCTACGGCTGGCACTGTCGTTCTTGACCCGTTTGGTTCTCTTCACACAGTAGTACTTTGTGACAGTTTTGCGGCACTGCTCACATTTTACAGCGCAACACCAGTGGAATTTGCAGTTGCAGCTGGACACGGTCTCGGCCCTGCGTTCCTCCACAGCCAGGCCGCACTCTCCGCACAGCCGCTTGCAGCTACGCTTCTCCCATTTGCTCAGATTCTTGCCCTTCCTCAAGCACTCGCGGCCCTCTGTTCCCGGCAAGCCCAGAGTGCGGTTCTCCAAGCAGTAATCGGGAGAATCCTCCAAGTGCACCAGCTCTTTGCGCGAGATCGAGCTGAAGGTCTCAGCAATCGCACCACGGCTGGCCGCGCTGTTGCCTGCGCCGCGCAATAGGTCCACCTTTACGGCCCTGTGATATTTCTCCTTTAGGTAGTTGCCCACCTCTCGAAACTCGGGCAACTGCAGCCAGCAGGTCTGAGTGGTGCAGCTGCCAGACACTCCATGGCACTTGCATGTCCTCTGCATGGTTCCTTTCACTGCCTGGTTGAAGAGAGGATCTCGTGTTAAAGAACTCACTCATTCATGCATTCTAGATGTTTCAAAACATTCTAATCAGGACCGAACTCATCAGTCGAAAAATACAATGCGCTCTTTAGTAGGCACCCTATACGTCCACTTAAACAAGCAGAAGGAAACTGCGAGTTAAGAGGAAGAGGTTCAAGTCTGGGCTTTCTCTTTTCTTGGTGGTCGTACAATAATTCCTGACTTCGGCTGAAACAAACAGCTGTCTTTTAAAAAGGAACGCCTCTTTTCTCATTCGCTCGCGTAAGACGCAGAATCAGGGTTTCACATCGAGCGAGATTGTTCGGCGCAGGAAAGGGGTGTATTTATTTTGCATAGCCATTGTCAACATGTTTTCTGTCATAGGCAGACCCAGTGGCAAGTCCATTGAGGAGGAAGTGAAAAAGAATTCTTTCACATTTTTTCAGTTACAATGATGCTCCAGGTGCCAATGAATTGACAAAACCTGCAGACGGGGCACAGACAGGATAAACAAAGAGCACTTGAGCCACATGGCTGTGATCCCCGTGGCTCTCTCAAGTACAACAAAGACCAACATAAATGTAAGATCCTTATTGCAAGAATAAAACTAAACACTTATTTGGGAAGCAACAGAATACAGAACCTTTGCAATGTGCGGACCCCTAGGTCATCTAATTAAGCTTGCACCACTGATCCCAAGAATCTCAAGTTAAGGCCTCGTCATAAAGGACATTCACAGGCTGTAAATAGGCCCTTCTGGTACAGCGCACACTCTATTGGGAGAGCGAGTGGCACCTTGCTTATAGGGCCGTGAATGAAACTCTTGGGTGGTAAGCTATCATTAGAAGCACTGAAAAATGATTCAAAAGCCACTCCGCGAGCTGTTGGTGGCTGACGGACGTGCCTCAATTTTAGACTTCACATACCTTGCGTCCTACTTCGTTATTGTGCAGGTTCATGGCGGCTCGCGCGTCCTGTCCGGTTTCCAGTGCATCCACAAACTGCTTGGAGATGGCCTCTCCAAATCCAACATTATCGCTGCAGCCTCCCCATAGCCATCCCTGACCACCTGAGATGACAAAGAATTATGTTTTTTGCTAAGCTAAATAAAAATATACTTAAATGTGGCATATACTTTTATAGAAATTACTTTTGTTAAAAATTGACAACATTTATGGAACAATATTGATTGCCACAAAAATAATTTGCACTTTTCCTTTTCCTTAAAAAAAGCCAAAACCAGGATTATGGGAAGGCACTTAAAATAGAGCCAAATATTGGAGAATTTAAAAGCAATAATTTGAGGCTTATTATACTAGTTATTATACTTACACATTGCCGTTCAAAAGTTTGGTGAGAAAATGTTTTTCTTTTTTAGAAAAAAAATATATATATTCAGCAAGAATGCAAAAGTTGAAAAAAGTTCAAAAGTGACTGTAAAGATATTTAGAATGTTAGAAATAATTTCTATTAATGAACAGAACTGAGATAAATGTATCACCATTTATCACTGAATATTAAGCAGCACAACTGTTTTCAACATTGATAATAAGAAATGTTTCTTGGGCACCAAATCAGCATATTTAAATGATTTCTGAAGGATCATGTGACACTGAAGACTGGAGTAGTGGCTGCTGAAATTCAGCTTTGCCATCACAGGAATAAATTACGTTTTTAAAAAAACTTTAAATAGAAAGCAGTTATTTTAAATTGTAGTAATATTTCACAATATTATTCTTACTGTATTTTTACTGTAATACATGCAGCCTTTGTGAACATAAGAGAATCTTACTGACACCAAACTTTTGAACTGTAGTTTATATATAAACATATTTAAATGAATTCTTCTGTTAAAACTCATGTTTTGTTTGAGCTGTAATGATGTTCTCATTATTTTAGGGTTATAGTTAGAAAGTCATGGGAACAAAGACGTCAAATTGAATACAACTTTACAAAATGCGCAAATTATAATTAACCCAAAATATCCCTTTAATGTTGACTGACTTTCCATCTATGTTGAGATTTAGTTTATCACCTCGTTGGCCGTTCCTGGTGTCATCACATCCACAGCTGTCAAAGTCACCGAGGCTGCAATTCCTGGTGAGGGTATACATGACTCCAGCAGAGCTGATGGCATGGAAAAATGCTGTCTCTCTGTTTGCTGTGATTAGAAACAACACTGAAATGAATATGCTGTTGAAATGCTATTTTATTCATCTTGTCTAAATATTAGGCTCGAGGCCACTAAAATACAAGCACTCAACATCACTGATTTTCTTCCTCATTAGATGATTTACTCAAATCTTTAGCATCCATCTCAGTAAAGATGGCTTTTGACTCTTATTTCCCCTGCATCAAACATGGAGTAGCGCTGTTGGTCTACTCTCATATATTGTCAGTCTGGGGTCGGCACTGGACTGCAACAGGTCCCCTCTTTGGCACTTAAGGAATGCCTAATGAAAGGAGTCTGAGGCAAACCTTTGACCCACACCCTTTGACTTGAGAGGGCGTCCATTTCACTCACTCACTCTGGTGCACAATATCCCCTTGGTGGCTTTTATATTTGCCTATTAACAGACCAGGTTTAATTGACTCAAGAATGCAGTGTTTTCAGGCACATCAACATTGGGAGATGCTTCTCTCTGCTTTAAACAGGATCGTTGTGTTTGTTTTAAGTGCCGTATCTGTGATTGATACAGATGGGCTTTGAGTCACTAAACACACAGTATACATAACACACGCTCTGGTACTTTTTTCTATTAAAATCTGTGTATTTTCAGAGAACTGAAAGCACAATATACATAAAACAGGCATCAGCAGAGGTCATAGTTCTCACCGCTTCTGAGTCCACTGTGGGTGGAGAGCTGAAGAGCCCTCTCCGGGCAGTTCCAGCGGTCCCACGCAAACTGATACTTGCACTCTTCAATCCCACTTTGAGCTCCTGCGGCCACACTGCTGGAGTAGATCAAGTAGGCCTGAAACAATGCAAACCACACCAAAAAGATTTGGGATGAAATACACACTCACTATCAAGTGCTTACAAAACACACTGTGACTGAAACTAATGATAAAATTAGATGCTTTTCATTCTCAGCATGCACAGTTCATATAAAAATGCACCTGTATGTTAATTTATTAAATAATGATGTTTAAACATTTTAAAAAGCAGTAAAATGACCCCATTATGTCTATAAAATAATTTTAGAAGTTGTTTTAAATATTAAATATTACTGGAAATGTTTCCCTATGGTTCGACAGTGTAAAATGTTTGTTTGCTGTATATTCATTTAATAGATGATGTTTTAAATATAGTTAACTAAATAAACACTTTGTTACTTGAAATAAAACAAAAATATATATTTCATTTAGTTTGTCAATGTACTAAATGAAATAAAAATAATAAAGGAAATATGTAGACATATTAAAAAACAAAAACTAATAAAAATGACAAATACAAATACTAAAACTTTAACAAAATTATAAAAACAGAAAATCTAAAAAATAAAAACTAATAATAGTATCTCACTGATACTAAAATAATGCTAAAAAGAGCACCAAAATGACACCATTACTTCTATTGCAATCATTTTAGAATTAATATTAGAAATATCAGGGTAAATGTTTCCCTATGGTTGCACAGTGGTGTAAAATGTATGTTTGATGTATATTCATTTATTCAATTATATTTAAAAAAAAAAAAAAAAAAACACCAGAATGATCGCATTATTTATAATGAAATCATTTTTAGAATTAATATTAACATTTTAAATATTAGAAATTCTGGGGTAAATTTTTTTTTTTCCTGTATTTCCACCAGAAATGCACACAAAAAGTAAACAAAAAGGGTCTATGTGGCTGTGAAACTGTGGTTTATACAATCTAATATGTCTCAAGTGGTTTAGAAGAGACAGCACCACAAGTGCTCTCACGGGCGGCTGGGTTGCTAATGATGACCACCCACCAAAGGCCCCTTCCATTGCCACTCAGTAAAAAGTCCTCACAACTTCACATTGTGAATGAACTGAAGTGTGTGAAAGCTATATGGTCCAGTCCACCCCAAGCAGCAAGTAATACCTAATCCACAGAAGATACACGTTCAAGAAATACAGCACCTGTGATGCGGCGAATCTTTTAATTTGCCATTTGCTCGCATTGTGATCACAGGGTCAACGTCAAACACTAACTACCCAAATCCATCCATTTTGACTTTTTGAAGTCTCCCTCTCCTGATAAAGATCAGCAAAGCAGATCAAAAGATGTTGGCTTACCTTTGGGCCAGTCATCAGGAAATTATTCACTGACCTGGAAGATAGAGCAGCCTATTAAGTCAGCTGACCCATTACTTGAATATGTTCCTCTTGAAATTAGTAAAGCTTCACATTGATAAAACATCATTTTTTTTACATTTTAAAAGAATTTTATCTAATTACAAATAAGTCACTGATCTTGAGTACATTTAATATGGAAATTACAGTCTCAAAATGAAAGGTTTCATTGGAGTTTCATAAAGGCTTCATATAGGCTATTACATATATATACATACAAATTTTCATTTATAAAAAAAAAAAAAAATTTGAACGATGTTCATATATAGCCTATATAGTGAGAATTTATCAATTTATAATGAGAACAGCGTTTCGCTCTTCGTCAACTTTTGCTCTAACCAATGAAACGAGGCTCAAAGCATCTTTATGACGGAACGGGAACTGATCAGTGGAAGTGTCTGTTTCACCCCGACTTTTTAATCCAGATACCCAGAGATAAACACAGAATTTAAAAGCTCGATATAAATACACGTATATAGGCTAAATTTAGCATCAACTTCGCCTGCGTAAAGGAAAATAGAACGATGAACTCACCAACAGCAGCAAGACTTCATGTGAGCCATCAAAATGAAAGCGTAATAATAAACCTCCAAATGCATGAACATCCTGAGAGAGACGACTGGCAGACTTTTCTTCACCTTGGAAAGCAGAGGGGTCTGCAAGAGCTCTATATAACCTACATCCAGAATTCAGAGGCTGGGGGTCTCATGTGTGAGCCAAGGGGGTTCTGAAATGGAGCTCCTCTCATCCCAACAAGAGATTATCTGCTTAATTAAAGATTTTCCCTTTTCTTACTCGTTCAGCCAATCAGAACTATTGTACCAGAGAGAGATTGAAATGATCAAAAGGGCACCCTGGGCTCCTCCAGGACAAATAGCTGGGAAGAGCTCCCTGCGTGCTAACAGTTGGAGTGAATTAATATGAAATCAGGATGGCATCTCTAAGATTGTGCCTTAAAACTCAATTTCAAGAGCAGCATGAAAGCGTTTGATACAGTAGTGGCTGATAAAGCTCAGGGATTACGGACATTATCTACTGGATCAAACGACAAATGTTATTTGTAGCGTTTTGAGGAACTTGCAGGTTTAAGAGCATATTAGATTCAGTTTAGTAATAGTAAGGATCCGCTGGAGTACGTTTAAATGCGATTTAGAAAGGCTGATGAATTGGATTAAATGAAAATAGTTTAAACATTTAGTAGAATAAAAATAGAATGACAAAAATAATGCGTAGCCTATGTATGGCTCTTGCTAACTTGTCTCATTTTTGCTGATTCTGTTCAACTCGTTTTAAAGCGATGCATCAAAGTTAAATCCACCATGCTCGCTATAGGAGTTGAATTAAGAGATTCAAATAAACAGCAGGAATTAGCATAGATAAGGAGGATAATCGATACGATTGTGTGTTTGCGTTTTTTAAGAGGACTTCATAATTCTTTTTAGTGTTATTTTACCTTTTCTCTCAGTTTAGTCTTTAGCTGACCCTTCGTGACCTTTAGGTTCAGCTTCTGTGACGTCCGCGTATCTTCTCGTGTGCAAATTAGGATTAGGAAGGTTATTTAGGAGATTCCAGAGGGATGTTTTTGGATTAGCCTACGCTCTGAAAGGCTTCCATGAGACTGAAGTAAAACGAATTTGCCACTATAAAGAGATTTCTAAATTCATTTCTAAATCCCCTGTTTGGTCTATTTGAATGCGAGTAGATTATAGGCTACTGTCGTAAAAATCTAAAAGAAACGTTCCAAAATGAATATAGACCTATTCTTGATTTAAAAACGATGCGCATCATTTAGACTTATTAGGCTACTCCCCAAATGTTATTCTTTCACCGTTGAAATATAAACAAAACTACAGATTAAAAATCAGAAATTTAGTAATTCAGATTTAGATTTTCAATAAATAAACAAATAAATAAAAACAATATATTTGCTTGCTTAAGTTTTGTAATTTAGCTCTCCATATAGGCCTACAATCAAATTTAAAACCATTAAACAAACAAAAAAAAGTGTCACTAAATGTACCGCTATATCGCGCACGGGTGAACGCTTAAATGATCGGATAAATCGCACAGAGTAAACCGTTTTCATTTTTGCTTTAAAACTGACATGGTGGTCTCACTCACTTATGATTATATGATTATTATGAATATAAGCTGTGGTCAGCCCTACAAAAGAAAGTTAGCTGAGACTACATTTTCAGATATACACACATTTTATTCAATTAAGAAAAGATTAATATTGATTCATAACAAAACTCACGGTACAACTCGCAAAACTCTTCCACTTATAGAAATTTTGGTTTATGGTACATGAAACAACATTCCTTGAAAATGTGCCCATTAAGGCTCCCAGACATCAAAGGTCAACACTGTATAAATAATTAAGCTGTAAAATGCAGTGTCAATTTGTGTTTCTTCTTAAACATGGGTGTATGTTTTAAATATATAAAGCATTTGGCATTTTTTACATTTGGAAAATGCATACCACTATCAACCTATCAAACATTTATGAGAAAAAAATATATATGTATAGGGAGCTACAGATGGTCATTCATTCGTCACAGAAGAGCCAAGAAAACAGCCCACCCTGAATGACTTAAAACTTCATAAGTTTGAAATATTTTTTCTGATGCTATACATCATCTTTGTATTTTCAATTTTGAGTCGAACCCAAAATCTGAAGATATACAGGCCTTTTCTATAAGGCAAAGGGCAAGATTCTATCTAATGAAGACATTTGAATATTCCAATCCTTGGATTATATCATAAGGACAAATAAATGTCCTATAATAAATCTGCTAGAATAAGTGTGCACCATAATAGTTTTACCCCAACAGACACATTTCTTTCAAAATGTTTTTTGGTTAAATATCTTTCATAATACTTGAAATAGTCCTTTCATACTTCAATATATTTGTGATTAGAAAAGAGTTCACCATATATATAGGCCTACCTGGTCATTTGACAGGTACTTTTTTATAGGACCACAAGAGTCCAAGGAAACCAGATAGAGCACTATGCAACATGGAAAACAATGATTAAGAAATTAAACTTTCTGATGAATTGCTCATTTTACTTGAGGGAATTCCTCATTATAAGCATCAGTGATCTGAGAACCTTTGCATTGGCATGTAGAATAAAAATAAATAAGAATAAATAAGAATTTAAATAAATATTCAAATATTTTGATCAATAATGCCAGATGTATTTCCATGTATACTGTCACTACTAACAAACCTATTCTAAACAGAACTAACCGTAGTTATATACGTCAACATTTTAGCTCAACTGAGAACAATTTTCCCATGGACTTTTCTATGGCACAGTCTTATTTGACTATATATACTGACCTATAAATAACTCTTTTGGTGGGTCCTTAAATTTATTTCAGTTTCAAATGGAAAAAAGCTTTTATCATCTAAGAAAATTTCAAATAGTGCCAGTATATTAATAGCATGTCATCTTAATTTTACAGCTTGTATAGCTTGCTGGAATGATGTTTTAAAATCATGACACTAACTGCTTAGCCAGAGAAAACATGGGTCAACCTATTCATGAGAGAGGGCTGTAATGAGGCACATGGCTGTTTAACTAGTGAAGTACCATCTCTTGCCTCTTGAGGCAGACTGAGACATATCTATGGCCTTTACCATCTCCAAAAATAATCTCCCACAGTCCAATACATGTCATGAAAAGGAAAGAATTCTTAAGAACACATATTAGTCCAACACACTCTAGAGTTTCTTATTTCATATGAGAGTGAATATAGATCAATCTTCATTGCACACTAAGAAATGCTGCAAATGCTTTTGTATATGTTGCCTTATAACTTTTTTTGTTTGTTTGTTTGTTTGTTTGTTTTTCTCATATGTACTGAACAAATCAACCAGTTTTGTGGCTGCCATCACCGGTGCGTTGAACGCGGGCTATGATGGTCTCATGAGTTACCCTCCTGCAATCCTTGGCCAGTCCAAAGAAGCACATGAGATCTATAAACGCCTTGGTCAAATTCAGCCGACTGCCAAACTCACTTGCAGCGTAATCATGGGGGAATGTGTGATGATAGTTGTGAAATCCTTCACCTGAAATTAAATCATGCATATATTTTCCAATCAGTACATCCCAAATATGTTTATTTCAAATACATTTTGTTCTTTTAAACTATTTTAAACAAAACAGTGTATATATTAAAAGTTATATTAAACAAAAACAGTTTAATAATATTTATATTATTTTATATATAGTATTAATACATTTTATTTAAAAATACATAAATGCTTTTGTATTTTTAAATGTGTCAATAAATAAATGTGCAAACTAGAATATTTAAAAAAATTTCAACAAGATTGAAGGAATGAATTAATATTAAGCTGTAAAAGAAAAGACATTGTTCTTACCGATGGCACCGAATGCAACAAACTTGTTCTCTCTAGGATTGATGTGGTGGTCATAAGGCCTCATTCCCCACATGTGAGCTGCACTGTTGACCAGCCAGGACGCATTAAGGGTCACAGTGTATCTCAGCAGACAAGGAACTAAGTAACTGGTCAAAAGACTCTCTTCCCAAAAGAACCAAGGTACAAACGTGGGAATGAGAAAGCACATCACCACCACAGATAACTTGTAATGCCTATGGACAGAGAAATGAAAGATTAAAAACAACCATTTCAATAGCCATTTTATCACTGCTTCACACTTAACTGTCACATGTTCTTCTATGTATGTCACTGATTTTCTGAATTAACACAGGCTGTTAAACCTCAGCTGAAACACAACATGCAGTTTGAAATGCTGACTAACCAGCTGTTCTCCTATTATCTGATCTGGAAATTCTATGAAACGTGTTTTTAAACCCTTATCAAAAAGCTCAGCCCTTATCAAAGTGATGGGAAGGGATATTGATTATTCCACACATTAGCTAGTGCCAAATATGAGGCCTGGTTCAGATGACTAAACCTGGATCAAAGTTTGTCCTGTCTTTGTCAGGTTTTAATCCAGTAAATAAATAAATTATTCAGCATCACTGAATCAAGTTTTGAATTATCAATTGTATTGGTTTTGAGTGATAAGATGTCAATACAAAAGTAGCGTATGTACTTTACCATTCAAACGTTTGGGGTCGGTAAGGTTTGTAAAATATTTCTGATAGAAGCCTTTTTTTAGCCTTTATTTGATCAAAATTACAGTAAAATTGTAAAATTACAATTTACATGAACCGTTTTCTATTGTAATATTTGTTTTCTAATATAATCATTTTTAAAATTTCATGCATTACTCCAGTCTTCAGTGTCACATGATCTTTCAGAAATTATTCTGATTTGGTGCTCAAGAACCATTTCTTATTATTATCAATACTGAAAACAGTTGGGCTGCTTAATATTTTGTGGAAAAATGTTATTTTCTTTAGCATTATTTGATGAACAGAAAGCTCAAAAGAACAGCATTTATTTGAAATTGAAATATTTTGTAACAAAATTAATGCCTTTACTGTCATTTCTAATCAATGTGATGCATCCTTGCTGAATAAAAGTATTAATTAAAAAAAAAAAATCTTACAGACCCCAAATTTTATACAGTAGTGTAGGTAAGAAGATTTAGAAAACTGAATATAAAATATCACAATTTCCCACTGACCTCCTCTGAAACATTACAACCTCATCTGCTTTTAGATCAGCGAGCTCCAGTTTGCGTCCTTTCTCAATAACTTCTGGGTGTTTACGGACCAGCAGCCAGCCGATGTGAGCAAAGAAGAATCCTCTGCGGGCATTGTGTGGGTCTGCATGGGTCTCAGAAAACTTGTGATGGACACGATGGTCTCTGGCCCACTCATAGATATCATTCTAAATGGATATATATATATTCATCCATACTGTAACTGTATATTATATCTGTCATACTCTAAGATGAATACAAGACACAATATATATATATACACATATATATGCACATATAGCAAATGTAAGTAGTCATTTGGCAGATGCTTTTATGCAAAGTGTCTTACACTACACTTATTACAGGGACAATCCCAGGTGGACATCCTGGGGTTAATTGCTTTGTTCAAGGGCACAATGGCTATCTCTCAGCTTTTTTAATGTGGAAGATTGTTTCATCCACTTAAAATGTTTTACCTGAAAAGCCATGGAATTTGCAGTCGCTAGGAAGATTCGTAATGGCAACGAGGCTTTGTAAGACCTGTGGCTCCAAAGGCGATGGGCGCCGGCGGTTATTCCTAGAGCGCTTAGCATGAAACACACTCCCGCTGTCACATTAAGAGAGAAAATGGAACAGAATGTTTAAAAACAAATTAGTCTGAACTACACACAGCTTCTATAGTGTGTAACGGTGTGTGCGCCCTTGATTCGCTCTATGAGAGGACAAAATGTCTCGCTGTGTGTTGTCAGACAAGGCTGCAAGGGATGTGGGATACCAGGCCACAGACTGTGAAGAAGGGCACACTGTTATGACCCGGCTCAATTTACAATGGAGAGCCTATTTCAACAGCAATTGTTCTTTGTTCAACAGGGTGCAATATTATGCAGCGCTGTGATGCCAAAAATGTACACAACAGTGGAGCACAGTTATAGCTTTTGGTAGGATTTCAAATTATTCACGGGACTGTCTCGCTATCACTCACACACACACACGCATGCTTACAAAACGCTTTTAGCGTTGGTCTACATAAGAAATTTAGCTAAGACAAAGTGGCCTGACATATTTTCGCTTTTGAAAAAAAAACGTGACACAATAATTGATAATATCTGAGAATAGTAATCACAACTTTGAATCTGTAAGAGAAGGACACCTCCACCCTTATGAGAGGAAATACCTGCAAAACAAGCAAGGGAAACCGGGGAGTGTTGCTGAGTTTAACCAATTATACTTGACATGAGCGATAGGGGTTAAATCATACAAGCTGTAAGGCAGCATAAAGAATATTAAAAATTTACATGAGAAAAAAGAAAAGAAAAAGCTTTGAGCTAAGAAAGTTAAATGCCATGTCTGATTTATAGTTTGATTCATGGATGTTAAAAGACTGAACTGATAGAATACAAATCAGCAGGTTTTCCTGTTTAATTTGATATATGAAATCCACACTAATTAACCGATTTCCAATGTATTTCTACTAAACACATGAAGATTGCAGAAAATAACTTTCAGTGTCCATAAATGTGAAATTAACTAACAACTTTATATTTGATTAAAATTATTAGCAAATTTAAAATTAAATTTAAATTACTTATTTAATATGACTTGTATTTGCTGCCGCTATACTATATGTATTTACTATGTTTACCATTTTGAGTCAAAATGTAATGAGGGTTATGGTGGGGATGGTTTATAAAATATTTTATGTGTGTGTGTGTATCTATCTATCTATCTATCTATATATATCTATCTAACGTTATATGTACACAAAACACGTAGTTGCAGACATTACAACATTATCCAGTCTCTTTATACATTAACCTTAGGCCATAAAAATAAAAACGCAGTAAACACACGATCAGGTTGCTATTAAAACAATCGTCAGTCAGTTCATAGAATCAGAATTAACATACTCACTCCATATCAGCGTTAAGGATGAGACAGATGGAAGAATCATCAGACCATAAAGTGCTCCTAGGTGCAAAAGAGACATTAATATAACGTTTCTCCATACGATTTTCACTGGAGGACTCGGGCCCGGTTTCTCTTCGTAAGCATCATCATAAACATCCTCTGTCGTCGTCGTTTCGGCCATTTCTTTCATGCTCGTTTTTGTCTCCTGTGAAGAGAACGAGTCGATTATATTTTCACGACCGTCGGCAAAGAAAAGCCATCTGTCATTTCAGTCATCATTGTTATAAAAGACAAAGCCCTCATTCAATGAATACATTAAATTCTGCACAAACTGGGTGTGACTTCTGTCTCAATAAAGGCACGCTGGAATAAACCCGCATTCGCGCATCTGCAACGAACTTACCTTGTTTGCGATGCAACCATAAAGAATTATCGCAATTTGATTGATGCTAGCAGGCAGGTTCCCCGTCGAGTGATTTAATTTTTTATTTTTTGCGTGTCTAACCCTCTGATTTCGTTTAAAATGATGCAATTGGGCGAGGCTGAGAGGATGCCATCTAGCTCTACCAGTTTCATTGGTTGCCTGGTTATCTGATGCTTATGTTGTGGACGCCATGTACGCTGGTTTTTGATAGCCAACACTCTCACTGTGTGTGATACAGATCAGATAACATCTCAACAAAGCTTGTTTGTTTGTTTTTTTGTTTGTTTTAATGTTCATGAGTAAATTAGAAAATGCAAGTCTTTGCCCAAGTCAATATGGGCTATTTTGCCAAAACACTTTGAATAACCAGACACATAAAAAATAATGTCATTTTTTTAAACTATTGAATTAATGTGAATGCACACACGTTTCAATGTAATACTTTCATCACATATAAATATATCTGTTAATGTTTACTGTATAGTGAGTTTTAGAATGCTGTGAATACAAATGCAAACCTTAGTCTAACTAGTTTAGTCTAAAAAGGTAGCATTGGCTTACTGATGAACATAGGCCATCTTCTGAAGAGCTACGCATGCAGCTACAATTTCCTCAAAAGAGGAAATATGGATCCTTATGTGCTAAAATGACAACAAATCTGTAGTTCCTCAAACAGGGATTAGTTCCTGTGGGTTACTATAATTTCCCATAGCCAGATCTCATCTCCAATTTCAAAATGTACTGCTGAGCACATTACAGTAATTGAATGTCATTGTATTTTGCACTCACGTCACTGTTTCATATTACACAAAATGGCTGTCTTTTGACTCTGGTCAAGAAGCATTTACTTAATGTTTCCTGAATCGGTGCACTTACTATACAGTTTTTGCCGAGTTGGTGATTCCAAATGTGAACTTCTTGTTAATGATTAAGGAATCTGTCCTGTTTTCACAACTTGATCATACTTATTATTGGACTTCACAAATTCTGTAAGTATACATAAATACACTGGCTTTTGGTTATATAAATAGAACAGATTCTTTAAGCATTCACATTTGAAAATATCTAACTGCACCACATCTATGCAGCGCTGCACAAAATGGAGGGATGATGCAATAGTACCCTCTAGTGATAATGTAAGGGATCTGCTATAGAGTCGAACAAACAAAACATAAGGATTTACTAAATAATGTGTTAATATCATTGAGATGCTAATATATTAACTGCTACATGATAAAATAGCATGTTCTTGTAAAAAATGTTTTACATTGTATAGCTATGTCATGTCAGTATCACTGAGATACTTATAATTTTTATTAATATTTTGAATTATTTTTATTTTTTCAATTTAATTTCAGTTTTAGTAATCTTGTTGTGATTTGTTATCTTATTAGTTTCTTAATATTAATGTTATTTTAGTACAGCAAATTAAACTAAATGAATATATGAAATGTTTCCCAAAATAAACTAGTCTAATACCGTTACCGTTTATTTTATTTCAAGTAGCAAAAATTTCTTCTATGGTTTTAGTTTTAGTTAACTATAATAAATATTTAAAGAGAGAGAAAGTGCATTGAAAATTTTCCATTGACATTTAATGAATAAAAATGTCATGAATAAAATGTAATTTATTGGAATGAACAACTACTTTCTCAAAAACAGCTACTATCGCTCAAACACAACCACTAGTTCACAGTGAGTAGTGTGTGGAAACAAGTCCACAGGGATGGCCACAGTTGGTTTGAAGGCTTCTCCAGTGATTTTCCTCTTATAGTCTGAACTGCACAGGTCTCTAAAGTTCCTCATTGCCTCCCCATCAGGTTTGCATGATATATAGACAAGCCTTCTTACAGCTGGGTGGTTCCTCAAGGCTCTGACAACTCGATAATGTAGGCCAGCCCTGGACGGATTCACCACGGCTGTCAGCCCACCGTCAGAATTCAAAGTGGCCATCAGATTTGGTAGAACAACTTCTGCTTTGCCTGAGAGAAATTGACAATTATGAACTCTGTTTAGTGCTGCATTAAACTTGGCATCCTCAACCGCCTGCTCAATGAGCTCGATGCCAATGACTCTCTCCATCTGTGGCGATAACGAAATGCCAATGGCTCCAGTACCACAGCAGACATCCAGCAGGGTGCCTCCAACACAAGCCCGATTCAGCTCCGCAACAGTCTTGTACAAAGCTTCCGCTGCTCCCCGATTCACCTGGAAGAACGAATCAGCAGAAATGCGGAACTTGAAGCCAAGAACCTCCTCAAAGATATGGGGCTGTCCATGAAGAAGCTGATAGGGGGATTGTTCATGACTACAACGGGTCATTGTGGTCTCCTGGAAGTACAGAGAATCCAGTTGACAAACTGCTCCGGGACCTTGTGTGAAGTACTCCACCAGAGCAGCTTTATAGACAGCTATCTCCTCAGGCGTTAGGGTTTGTGGATGGAAGTAAACTATGGCCATTGTGTGACCGGCGGAATTTGTTCTTATCGTGATTTCTCTCCAGTGACCACCATCGTGAAGTAAAATGCATGGTTTCAGTGGTGAGAGGCGTATAAAATCTTCATAGTGCCTTGCAACCATCTTGGGTTTTGAAGGCATGTTGAGGAGATGGTCACCGTGGACACAGACAATGTTGCCTGCTTTACCATTGCCGATATAAAATCCAACAGTTTTAGGATTCCCATCTACCCCTATGTTGACAGAGAAAGTTGATTTGTTGCGGTATCCATCACTCACTGGTGAGGCTACTATGGGAAGGAGGGGGAATCTTAAATCATTTGAAAAAGGGTGCACTGAGTCCTGAGCTAGTTGCTTTGTCATCTCAAGTAAGATCTTGTGCTGCTGTTCTTGTTTCCACTGGAGCTGCTCCTCATAACTCATTCTCCACAGAGGAGTCACAGTATCGGCCAGTCTCTCTTCCCAGGAGAGAGTATGCCAGTCAGCAGGTAGTTTGGGTTTCCATTCCTTTCCTCTCTTTACAGGCTTACAGCCAGTGTTGACAGCACAGCGGCTGGTTACTGAATAGCTGAAGCATGTTTTTGGTATAATGACTGTTTGTTTCAGCAGTGGCCAGGTTAAATGTAAGCGCATTGTTTTATAGGCACGCGACATTGGTGCAGCTTCTGAGGTCACGCGCTCAAAAAAACTACACTAAATAATGTTATGAAATGATCGTGTCAGTGCTCTAGATATATTTTGCCTCACAACATACACGTGTAAACTGTCAACAGTCCGGTAAAACAAATATAGTTCATTGTACCTGTTTTCCATGTGCCTACAACATCTTCAGTTGATATGACGCTCTAATGACGCAACTTTCTTTACTAGCGCTTCCACTCTGCTTTCAGATCGCAACACCACGTTCCCGGAAGTACAAAGGGTTTTTAATTTGTTTCATTATTATTTTACTGTTAATATGATCTTAAAAGTTTGGATTATTATTATTATTATTATTATTATTGTTGTTGTTGTTGTTGTCATTATTATTATTATTATTATTATTAGTGTTATTATTATGAACGAAAAGATATTCAAGAATTATTAGCAATGATATTGTTCAAACCTTCAGGAGAAAAGAACCAAAAAATAAATAAATAAATAAAAAAAATTACATGTTCATATCATCAAAGAATGTTGCACAACAATTTTTCATTTATAAATCTAGAAACCTCCCACCATAAGTTCTTTGTATATTGACAATGCCAGAAAATATGAGGTGCAGTTTCTCAATGTACTGAACAAAACGAACAATTTACATCCATAGCTACCAAAGACTTAGAGGGATTTTGATAGCTACAAAGTGGACGTTCTATCCATTAGTGAAAAACTCTTGACGTTGATGTAAACGTCATCAGGCTGCGTCTGGGAGGGGCGTCAGGAAAAAGATCAGTCATCAGTTCCGCCGTCGCAATGGAATCAAACAAGGACGAAGCGGAGCGCTGCATCGAAATAGCGATCGCAGCGCTGCGGGATAGTGAGCCCGACAAAGCCAGACGGTTCCTCGAGAAGGCGCAAAGACTGTTTCCCACCGACAAGGCGAGATGTGCGTGTAATGTAAATAAGTGTATAGCGGAGATCGTAAGAGGTCTGTTAAAAGGCCACCGGAAAACCCGAAGTCTGTAGTTAGACGGTAATTAAGGCCTTGGGATCTCGATCTTTATTATGACTGTGAAATAACACTATTTTCGACTTTTATTTGATCTAGCTGTATGTTGTCGAACCACATATTTAGTTCTCTTGGTTATATATCACTTCTATTAGATGTCAATTATAGTATTTTCATATGTAGGTAATCTTACGTAATATAATCTAAATTAAAATTTCATCTTAATTATTTTCATTTCTAGATAGAGTGAGTTGACGGATTATAGATAGATAGGTAGGTAGGTAGATGGATTTGGTTATTGGATTAAAGATAGATGGATAGATAGATAGATAGATAGATAGATAGATAGATAGACACCAGTGCTTCTTATTTAAATGAAAGTGTTCTTGTCTCAGCTTTACTAGAAACTATTGCTGAGAATGGAGGACCTTCTACAAGTGAAGAATACATTAGAGAAAATGATGGATTACGAAACAGAAGTCACAACACTGAAGATCACTCCTCTGGACAGGGTGCCACAGAATCAGCCAAACCATACACATCAGAGCAGCTGGATGCTGTCAAAAGGTCTGTTATTTGTTTCAGACTACTTGCCTAAAAGTCCGGGACATGGTCATTATTTCTGTTTATATGTGTGCATAGTGCTTTCCCCACTTAACTACTCTCTTCCTATTCTGCTGTGATCTGTCATTCTCTTCATGCAGAATTAAGAGATGTAAAGACTATTATGAGATTCTTGGAGTCAGTAAAGAAGCCTCTGAGGAGGATCTGAAAAAAGCCTACCGAAAGCTTGCTCTAAAGTTTCATCCAGATAAAAACCATGCACCTGGTGCCACTGAAGCATTTAAAGGTAAAATACATGACTTAATCCTGTGTATTCAGCATTCTGCAATCAGTATGGAGAGCGTTTGCATGTGGTCTTCTCATTTGTTTTGTTTCCTGGTCTTCAACAGCTATAGGTAATGCTTATGCAGTTCTAAGTAACCCTGAAAAAAGAAGGCAGTATGATGTTTATGGTGAAGAAAAAGCCCATCCGACTCACAGGCACAGGACCTATCACAGAAATTTTGAGGCAGATATTTCCCCTGAGGACCTTTTCAATATGTTCTTTGGAGGCGGATTTCCCACCAGTGAGTCCTGTGACCTTTTTAAATGTGGTTTTAGAAACATGTCAGTGGTTGTGTTCGAATACATTCAAAACTGTAAAATTTGTCATTGTGCCATTTCTTTTTTACACTTCTAGGTAATGTGCATGTGTACAGCAATGGCAGGATGAGGTTTGGCCATCAACAGCGACATGAACGACGAGAACAACAGAGAGAAGTAAGAGCCCAAGCATCTTGCAAGATTATAAGGGGTTTTGTACGGATTTTTTACTTGTAATGTAAGGTGAGGGAAGATGTGCATATGTAAGTGTAGCATGTACAGAATGATGATGCATCGGCTGATGTGTTATTAAGGGGAATAGAACAAAATGTAAATTATACACGAAGCCATTCCCTTTTCACTTCAGAGTATTATAACTCCACAAATCTAAGAACTTTAATATGTCCATAAGTCCCTCATTAACAATTCTACACAAGAACCTTTGATATTCAACATATTATACTACTGCGGGGGGCAGTCGTGGCCTAATGGTTAGAGAGTCGGGCTTGTAACCTGAAGGTCGCCGGTTCGATTCTCGCACTGGCAGAAATTGAAGGTGGGGGTTGTGAATGAACAGCACTCTCGCCACCTTCGATACCATGACTGAGGTGCCCTTGAGCAAGGCACCGAACCCCTAATTGCTCCCCGGGCGCTGGAGCAATGGCTGCCCACTGCTCCGTGTGTGTGTGTGTGTGTGTGTTCACTATTCACTGCTGTGTGTGTGCACTTGGATGGGTTAAATGCAGAGCACCAATTTCGAGTATGGGTCACCATACTTGACAATACGTCACGACTTTCATAATGTCATAGATCACTGTTTTACAGAGACACAAAATTAGTTCAAGTAACCTCAATACTCAACTGAATAAATCTTACAAATGTTGATATTCAGGTGAAATGACAATTAAGAAGAGCATAGCCCTTTATTAAATGGGTTATGAGATTGTGTCGCAGGGTTTCTGCAGGTCCTAAAAAAGGTCTTAAAAAGTGTTATTTCTCCCTTCCACAAGTTAAGGCCTAAAAGTCTTAAAATCGTATAGTCATGGCATTAAATGTTGCTTGCACTGCAAAAAATAAAAAATTACATAAATATACATTTACTTGAGATGCAAATTGAATATATGAAGTCTTATTTTCTGATGAATTGAACAGAGTTTATGCTTAAAACAAGAACACACATCTGTCAATGGGGTATGAAAACTTGTTTTCCCAGGTAAATTAAGGTAATTTTTCTGAGCCCATTGGCAGATATTTGTTCTTGTTTTAATCATGAACGTGATCAATTTCTAATAAAACAAGACATCCAATCTTACATTAGTTTGCTTCTAGTAAATGTAGACAAAATTGTGAGGAATACATTTTTTTTTCTTTTGCAGTGTAATCAGAAGGTAAAGTAAAAGTTATTTTCATATTCTTAAGCACTTTTTTTGTAAAAAGGTCTTTTGAAAGTCTCACATTTACCTTCATACAACCTACAGAAACCCTGTGTGTCATCTATGGTCAAGAGAACAAATAAAAATTATGTGGTGTGTTAAATTGCATTATTTGAGCCAGTTGGTATGTATTTAAAAGAACTATTCAGGCTGATGAAATATAACAATAGTTTAATTTTAATGAAGGATTTTTATCATCCAGGGTGGCCTTGCCTTGTTTGTACAGCTGATGCCAATACTCATTCTGATCATAGTCTCAGCTCTCAGCCAGATGATGGTTTCCAGTCCTCCATACAGCCTCAGCCACAGACCGTAAGACTAATATTGACTAAATGATCATGTGTACTTGATATATTATTATAACACACTATTATTTAACACTGAGGTGTGTTTGATAGTCACATGAAGCACTTTTTCTATCCCATTGTGCGATTCGAGTTAGATGTCACACCAAGTTAACCATATATTGTTTGTTTTCATATCCTTAAACCTCAGTCTCACAGAAAAATGTTCTGCAAGCAAAAATATGTTTATCTTGATAAAGCATGATGGATGTCACTCAAGTGATAAATATCTCTGACGTTATCGAACATTCCACCTGCTTTAGATCCATGGGTCACACAAACAGGCGACACACTACCACTCTGAAGGTGCCTTACTATGTGGGCGACCACTTCTCAGAAGAATACAAGGGGATGAATCTTAAGAATGTTGAACAAAGTGTGGAGGAGGACTATATATCAAACCTGAGAAACAATTGCTGGAAGGAGAAGCAGCAAAGTATGTGACGCATATGAAGCTGCTTAATAATGCATGTTTATAGATGATGTATAAAGCAGCGTTTCACAGTGCCTGCCTGTCCACATAATGCAAGTGCAATTTAGCATAATATTCGGAAAACGTAGACATCTGTGCTCTTGTTTGCAGAGGAAGGCTTGTTGTATCGGGCACGGTACTTTGGAGATGCCGATTTATACCAAAGGGCACAGAAAATGGCAACACCCAGCTGCTCGAAACTTTCAGATATACAGGTTCTGTTACATGGTCATTGAGTAGCAGAATGTGAGTGTACTTTTCTTTTCTGAATTTAAATTTTTTTTGTCTAGTGAATCATCTAGTGTTTATCTGTGGACATCCATGTTTTCTCATTTTGATCTGTTTCAGGCGAGACGTCATTTGAAGATGATAATATACAGAAATGTTCTGTTCTCTTTGCTAAAATGGGACATTGCATTGCACCAGTTCAGGAGAAACAAAGATAGCCCATCCTGGTGCCACATGGGTTCACTCTCATCTCTCCTTCAAAATCTTAGGAAAAATACAAGTCATGGAAGATCTTACCATCTGCGAAATGGTTTTATATATGGATTTAAATAATGTAATGAATTAAAAAAATAAAGCATTGGATGATTTGCTGGTAGAGAGGAAAGTACACAGCTGTTAAATTGGTAATCAATGCTGCTAGCTTACTGCTTCTCTTTTTTTTATTTAGACCTTTTCTTCTCGAAGCATTTTTTTCAATACCCATATTTGGGTTTTCTGAGCCAATTCTGAAATTTTTCGTAGTGTTTGAGCATTTATCTGACCACAGGAAGTCAAATGATTACACCGGTGTCATTCAGCATTTAATGAATTGTTCACTGTGGTTTTGCCTGTTGGCTTTTTAAAAAGAATGTTTGAGATTTATGCAAATGGAAAATGAATATTTGTATTTATTAAATGGTATCATACTATTTTCTTCCATTTTAATTTATTTTTAGAACCTTAGAAGCAGTCATTTTAACAGTGTTTTGCAAAGTGTAGATTAGGGGTTCTAAAGCATAATCAAGTGCCTTGCCAGATCCAGTCTTACTGTATACTGTAAGTCTCTGCATTATGTAATATACTGTAGGAAGGAAAACATCAATGCTTGACATTAGTGCTTAGACCAATTAGCCACTAAAATGTTCTTGGAGATTTTTTTTCTTTCATATTTTATGTTCTTTCATTTCAGTGCAACATTTTATGATTTTTTTGTGTGTATGTAATGTAACATAGTTACCAAATAAGAAATAAATAAGAATACATTTTCTTTTTAACAAATTTAGAGTTGAAACATAATTATGCCTAATTTCACATTCCGAGGATATATTAAGCTTGTGACAGTTTTTTTTTTTTTTTTTTTTTAAAAAAGATTAATTTTGTAGCCATATAAATAATTTTTTTTTTTAACGTTCTGAAATATTTGCAGCCAGTGGTGCGTCAGAGGGGCTATCCATCTCAAAGTAAAATGTTCATTTTGTAGCCTCTATTGACTTGCATCTAAAGCAAAGAATATTTGTAATTACTCAAAATGATGAACCCAATCTCATTGGCCAAATTAAAAGTATTTAAATAATCTACAAGATCTGGTTGATACATTCTTTTAGTAAAGTATAATGTTTTGGCCCTTTGGTCTTTTTGGGAATGAAACTACAAGAAATGTAATCATGATGCTTTTACAACTGTCTGATTTATAAGGTAAGCACATTGAGATTTAAATACATATTCAGCAAAGAATTATTTTAGTTTTCCCTTTAATGTGTCTTGAAGTGAGAAAATTACAACTACTTGGAAAATAAATAGGGTCAAGTCTGTTTGGACATATACTACTGTGTAAGCTTTGGGATCAGTAATTTTTTTTTAAAAAGAAGTCTCACGGCATATAAATATTATTTAAAATGACGCTTTGTATTGACTGTTATTTTCATATATTTTGAATTTATTCCTGTGATGGCAAAGCTGAAATGTCAAAAGCCATTAATCCAGTCTTCTGTGTCACTTGATCCTTTAGACATTATTCTGATATGCTGATTCAGTGCTACAGAAAATAATATTAATTTCTTTAACAAATAATATAAACCTTTGTAACTAGTATAGATTGGGATTTGCGGTCAACAGTCGATGTTGAAAATACACACCAGGGGGCAGTCATGAGCTTTGTTCATAGAAATCATTAAAGAAATGAACGCTATTATCTTATCAACATCTGTGTTCTTTGGTTTTCACATTGGAATAACAATACATAAACATACAAAACAAAAATACGCATTAATATCAAGTATATTGTTTCTAGTATTCATACTAGGATGATCAACTCTTCCTTTCCATCCCACAGTCATAAACCTATTCCATATTTGAATATTACTATATGGTGAACAACACAGGCATATATTTGATCCCTGGCAATGCTTAAGGAGCTTTACCTATATATAACTGTCCTTTCAATCCTCATGAAATCCAGGCAGACTAAAGGACACTGCGAGTGTCTTGACTGATGCAGGTGGGCTCAGTGTTGGTGGTCAGAGTTTCATGAAATCATGGACTGAGCAGATTTAATGGGCAGCACAGAGAGGGGAGGAGCAACAGAACAGTCCCTGGACTGCTTTGAGTAGACAGTAACCATAGAAACACCATGCTTTTAGGAAAGAAGACAGACTCCTGTTTTGTCTGTGGTCAGTCATGATGTTTAAAGTCTTGAAACCATTATTATCTCCAGAACTATGAACTAATTGTGACTGCATTGCACGAGAATATTGTCTGACTATAAAATACTGGAGCATTTCTTTTTTTTGAGTGAGAGAGAAATGTGTTTGATTATTAATATCAAGAACATTACCCAGTATAGATGCACACTGCGTCTAAATAATGTCTCTCTGTGTGTCTTCATCCAAAACACTGTTCCATTTAAGATTTGATTTATTGCAGGGGAGGACGAAAAGGATCCCAGCTCCCAGAGGGCCAGGAGAAACTCTGATGTTGTTGGATAATTCTTGCTGAGATGTAGAGTTCTTTCATGCAGTTCCAATACGCAGCACAGAAAGTTTATGTGTAAAGTTACAGTTAAGGTTAACATAGAGATCTGAGCCACTTATCTATTGGACCATGAGGAGGTCGCTTTCCTTCAGTGATATTATTGCACAGATGAGTAATTTATAAAAATGTCATGCCATTTACAATTTGGCCCCCTTTTGGGGGAACCTAACCCTAAAACAACTCTAAAATCTTACTGTCAGCAAAATTGTGCAAAGATCATGTCTGCCACTATTGCTGTAGACGGAGGGAGGCAATAATAGGCTAAGGCATTGTTTAACGCCTTCAGCGAAGATTAATTGAGCCACTTTAAAGATTATGCTGTGTGCTTCAGAGAAAGAGAACGCAGATGCTGACATTTTGAGTGCAGATTTATACTGGTGAGGAAGCACTGAAAAATGACACCTTGCAACGCGGAATTGAGGATTAAAGCTTGAAAAACAAATTCTAATCCAGAGAAAATAGATTATCAGATATTATCATTACATAGCTCTCTGAATACTCGATTCTGATTGGTCAATAGTAGCAACCTGCGATTATTAGGCTACCTAATGTTCACTGTCGTCCATAGCAATAGTGTATCAGTCTGCTTACTTTTGCAGCTGAAACCGTTGCTTCTGTCGTACCTCAGAGTAGTACCTCCTTCTGTATTAATGTTATTGTAACACTGTTGCAGTATATTCGTCAGCTGTCTGATGCAACTGAAGAAAGACAACAAAGGTTTTACACATGTCCTGAATGGATATGAAAGTATACAAAGAGCACTCCCTTTATAATCACTAAAAAGCTGTCACTCAATTTAGTTCATCGCAATCTCACAAAGCTCCCTTATAATCAACAAAACTGTCTAAACTGCACAATGAATATTTTATTTACATTGTGTCCACGCTTTGTTAAAATGAGAGGATTCACAAGCGTGCAACTCGGCACTTTACAAAAACTCTGGCGTTTTTAGCGACAAGAGATTCTGATTGGCCGTTGCATTCAAGAAAACACATAGGCCTATGTCTTCTTCTTAACTCAAGCACAAATACACACTGGATTGTTGTTTGAGGCACCCTCGAAGAATTAGACTTGTGTAGGGTGCCTGCCCATATGTCATATTCTTACCGGGATTTATAAACTGCCTTAAATGTCAAGGTTTTGACTTTGTTTTTCTATTGTTTTCATACTTGCTGAAGGTAATGACTGAAAAGTAGTTTGACCAATAGCGTGCAGGCTTTGTACATAATTGACCAATCGTGATGTGTGAGAAGGTGGGATCTACAGAGAACAATGAATGCAATGCAAATATGCATACATATAATATAAGAGGACAATAGAGAGTGTGTTAATATGAGAATGAAGCCAAAACTCTGACATTTTAGGCAATTTAGAAATCCTGAATTGGACATGTCTGGGAAAAAGAGGGCGTATGGTCACTTTAACTGTATGTACGTTTTTACCTTGAAATATCAGTTTCAAAATCATTCTGATGATGGTACACTGACTTCTAAAAAGGCCCACAAAATTCTGGCTCCAAAATCACAAAAATACACTAGAGTTGCTTTGAATCAATATTAGGCTACATGTCTGTTTATTTATTTATTTGATGAGCAGACAGAATAGTGTACAGTGATTAGTGATATGGTCAATGAGATATGACAGTTTAATATATGTCCATATGTCTCCAGTTACCTCTGAAAAAACTGCCACCTTGAATCAGCAAAGCCAGAAATGAGACCAAAGGTAAAAAGAGATATCAGTATCACTAAAAATCACTAAAGGAAACATAGAAGAGTGTGACTTGCTGTGCAAGGTAATGAAATCTGGGACTTTTCAGACTCTCGTTGCAGATGAAAGAATGAAATGAAGCAGGGTAAGTGTAGGATTTGCCTTCACTGCAGCATATCAGTGGCAGAAGTGACACTGCGCTGCAGTGCTGGGAAGTGCTGAGAGCAGGGAAAAACTGCACCCTGTCCTGGTCCGTGTGGTACAACATCACCTTTAAACATTGATGTTTCTTTCTTAGTACTTGTGAGAGGAGAAGGAGTAATATAGAGTCAATGTGTCTCTTATATTTTTTCCTATCTAGCTCAAACAGTGCATGGTTCTGGCAACAACAAGACCTTCCCAGGGAATGTGTGAACAGATAAACATCAGTTCTATAGACCTTAGTCGGCAGAGATGCCATGTTGAATTTTACACAGATGAAAATGAGTATGGGGGGGCTACAATTATAGTCTACAATGACATGCATTATAAAAAGGTCCTAAATTTTGTGTAATTGCAAGATTTTTAATTGTTTTTGCTTACTGAAAGTTTTATTTTTCTGGAAAGATGCTTCGCTGAACAATTGACGTACAAAATCCATCAATGTCGATGTTCTCTATCTATCTGTCTATCATGAAAAAAGCCTCTTTAACTTCTTCAAAATTGTGCATATGTTATTATTGTTATTATTATTATTATTAAAGAGGCCTTTCATGAAAAATAAGTCACTTTTGTAGAATTTGCATGAATTTGCACAACGGTACAAAGTTACTTTGCATAGACCAACAATTGTCTGCCAAATGCATGAATGTCAGTGTTCTATTCTGATATTTATGTTATACATATAAATATATTTATAATTGGAATTCTGTGTTTTTGGTTACACAACTGTGACAAATATGTATACAAAAAGCTGTATTCCTGTCTTTAATAGAGATGTATGTTCTGTGTCAAGTATGTTGAGGTTTGCATTGCTTGCCTGCAGCTTATGTTCTTTCATATGAATCAGGTGTCACACATATTCATACATATATGTATGTATGTATGAAACTACAGCAAGTGACAGCCATGGTCAAAAATGACCACTTGAAACCCCCTGTGGGGCTTTCAGGATTGAATTACACTATACACTGACATATTCACACACAGCTAAACGATGTCATGTGTGTTCTGTCAATTGTCCTGTCAGTCGGTGCTTTAAAGTTACACATCGCTTTTGTGTCAGTATCAGGGTGCATGTTTCTATCTGAGTACTTTAGTTTGCTGAAATAAAACATGGTATTTGCCTGCTTGCGTTGGTCCATAATAACACACCTTATCAAACCTAAGCTGTATTAAATATCACACTCATAAACGGTTTCAATCCAAACACCTATTTACGCTCCTTATTAATATGAACTGGTTGCATTTGGGAACCAGATTATATTACTTCTGAAGGAATGGATTGCAGATCTACAATGGCCCTCATAATAATGTTAATTATAATATTTCTTGAATAAGTATTTATCAAAGTTACATTTATGCATGTTAGAAAATAAGTTGAATATGGCTTTAGTCTGCCTTTTTACTCTCTAAGAAGCTGATCTCGTTGTGTGTGTGTAGTTAACCATATTTGATAACAGTCAGGGCAGAGCCCGGCAACCTTGAAGTACAGATAAGTGTTCTCTGCGTATGTGTGTGAATGTCTATCTTTGCAGCTAGATGCAGAGAGAGAGCTCTAGGAGGAGATCGTCATTTGCCGTCACCCTGATGTCCAGGGTAACAGATATACGTCTCTGGAGAGATCTATTGCGTCTGACCTCTAATCAGTTGTCACCAAAATAATCACTAGAAAATATGCTTCGAGTTTTACGTCCATGTTTGGAGATTTTCTAAGTTTATCTACCGATCAGAACCTTGCTTACCTATGTACTGACGTAATTTGTGACCTCCATTAGAGTATAACTATCGGTGTCTAGAACATGTACGCAGAGCGGCCTACGAACTCCATAGCGAGTCTTGAAGCTGACTTCTGCTGATGAAACTGCAAACTATTTTCTTCAGTAAATTTTTCTTTAATTAGTCACATCTCTGACTCCTGGCCTTTGTTCATCATACCTGGTCCATGGGTTTTAACTGTAAATTCCCCAACACTTCATATATTGCCATTAGCAATAAAATAATAAGATTTTCCCTTGTGCACACACAACATCTAATGAAACTGAAGGCCTGCTGCAAATGAAGGTGTACCAAACCATTTTATACGCATTGTTCAAGTGAAACCTGCACAGCTCTTTACAAATAGGTTAATACTACGGGGCAATTTGCAACAAAATGACACAAGCATTTTTTATTTACTGATTTATGGGTACTACAACAATATAACTGTTCAGTATATTTAAACAAATTTCAATAAACAGAAAGTAGGAAGTGTGTGAATCTAAATATGTGTGTAAATATGTAAATCAACATATAAATATACAAAATAGGCCTATAGTTTATATAAAATGTTGACTTTACAAAATCTAAGGTAGTGTGTCATGTCTGCTTAAAGAAAAAAAAACATTTTGCTGGCTAGATACCACTTGTCACTGGGGAAAATGCGATTTAGGTAGGCTATTTATTATATACAAATATTTACTAATTCAAATTCATTTTTGAGTGAATTGGTTGAGTGAATGATTCAATGATTCACTCATAAAGACAGTGGCTACTACAATAAATAAAATGAATATAAGAAATTAATAAAATTGATATAAAGTATTGTAGAAATAGTATGAGCTGAATTCAGCCAGTCACTTGTTTCCTTAAACAAAAAGGGAAGCAATTTTTTCAACAAGTAGGTTGAGTGAATGATCCAATGACTCACAAGGACAGTCCCTTGTTTCATTTCAGCATTCTGAAAGAATCTTTGAATGAATGAATGAGCAATGAAGCACTCATAATGATAGTCTCTGGTCTCCTATTGATGTAACCTGCATAAAGATCCCTACATAGGCTACTGACAGTCTGTTCATTTTTCTCCAACAAATTGTAAATAAATTTAGATTCACCTCGATTATTTAGGTCTCAGTATCTCATATAAATGGAATATATAGCCTAAACTACATATAGAAAGACGACTGTAATATTTGCTATTTTTATAATTTTATAAATGTTTTTAGGAAACAGTAGCTACAAAACGTATAGCGACACCTGTAAAATCTAATAAAAACGTTATTATTATGCATACATTTAAAAACAAGAAAATCAAACGAAATGGTAGGTTATTTTTTTTTTAAAGCACATTCTAGTGATCATCCTGCGGTCTAAGTGAAAAATACTTCTGTTTTAAAAACGCATGACAGGTAAAAGAGTGGAGCATGTTTATTTTCCCATGGTTATTTTCTGTTTTAAGTGGTGATGGGCTAACTGACATCTCGAATGATCATATAGTATAACGACAGCAGAATTTACAAGCTGACAAGCTTGATAGCAGCAACTCTTCGCGTCTCTCTCTCTCTCTCTCTCTCTCTATAGAGGGAAGAAGCATCCTGTAATCAGGTCACACTTCACTGTAGTCTCAGCATCCGTCTCTCGCCCTTTAAAGCAGAGGAATCGAGACATCAGACAAGCGGAATAATGGTGTGGATGAATGATCTGGGATGTCTTCTCGTCCCGTTGCTGATGCTCGTACGGTTTTCCGTGCAGGTGGACGTTAAGAGCGGGAAAGAAGCGGAGAAAACGGGGAATTTCATGGAAGATGAACAGTGGCTGTCCACCATTTCCCAGTACAGTCGCAAGATCAAGCACTGGAACCGCTTCAGAGATGTGAGTTATCTTTGAGGCGATG
>JAFVLL020024316.1:0-14209 GCA_021397915.2 Tor tambroides | reverse complement strand
GAGCCATTTTTCAGTAAACTTGCATTAACCCATTTAAAGCAGCTAGGAGGCTGGTCAGCGAGCTGGTGGTATTCGACCTGCATTCTGCTACCGCAGATTCTCTCTGATGACGCAGTAACTACAGCGGGAAAAAAAAAAATCTTCCGTCTGTCCAATGATTGTAAACAGTCACTGGGTCCGTCAGACTGCTGAAACTTTTGCGGTAATGAGACCGAAGATATTTAAGACCCACTGAATCTGAATTTAAGACATTTTAAGGCTTTTTAAGGCCTTTTTAAGCAAAACTTTATTTAATACATTTTAAGACTTTTTAAGGACCCGCGGCCACCCTGATTAAAGCTAGATAGGGTGAATTTTTACTACATGCAGACTTAGAGCAGAATTCTTCACTAAAAATTCTGTCATCATTTAAGTCACTTGAACATCATTCAAAAACTTTTCCTTTTATGGAAAGAAAAGTCAGTCACATATAGGTTTGGAACATGATGGTGAATAAATAACAGAATTTTCACTTTTCTAGATGAATTATTCTATTAACTAGAGCTTCACAATTTAGGGGGAAAATAATTGATTTCTGCAATTTAATGTTTGTTTTTTTTAAACTTATTATTGCAATTTAACATTTGATTTTATTGCAATTTAAAATTTGATTAAATAAAAAATATATGATTTTTTGATTTTTTTTGTACTGCTGCACAATTTGGCCAAAAATTTGGTGATTTTATATATTATATATAAAATATGAATTATTATAATTGCTATTATTATTTTATTATATTATGGTCATTATTATTATTAAATTATAATATGAAACAAACTAAGAACAATTACTATTGTTCTTCTATTTCACCAAGTAAAAATTCAAGTATTTAAGAAAAATAATTATTTTAAATTACAACTGTGAAAATACAGTTCCAATATTTATGTCTTAAGTACTTGATTTTCAAATGTTAAACCATCAAGCTTTTATTTGATGGAAAACTACAGGGAGCCCTTATAGCTTCTCTTTTGTTGACAACAGTCATTCTCAGTTTGGGAGGATGGTTGTTGCATGTTGCGTTCCCAAATTAATTTGTTTATTCACAGAGCTGCCCTGAGACTCTGAAAACACTGGATCATGAGCTGCTCACGTGTAAATGAACACAGTGCTGTCCCCTCACTTTGACACAGCACATGTCTAATTAAAATGCAATATTTGTGATAATATAATCACACTAAACAACAGTGTGATTTTGATTTTATTCCGATTACTCACTCAGCCTGACCTTTATCTCAAAGCGAGTCCAGACAAGCTTATTTACCTTGCAAATAGGACAAGACATAAACCCGAAGGTTATCCTGGGCCCAAGCCAGCGGTTCTCCAGAACTCTTCTTGTGCACTGAAGATGGAACACGTGACTGCAGTCCAGCTGCAAATAAACCAGGACACATGGTTACACGCTGATCTCCTGTATATGTGTAATTCTATATCCTCTATATGCACAGTGACAGTATTCTGCTGTACCTGGATTGCTGGGGCAGCAGACAGAGCCTCAGTGAAGCAAATCATACACATATCATCAGCGTCCTGTTTCAGACAGGCTGTGGTTTTGTCGCAACCATGTAAACAGGGCAGACACAGCTCTTCATTTTTGACCCCTCCACAGGGGTGACCGCATGGATGAGTCTTACCGCAGGCCAGCTTTGCATACTCCTACACGAGAGTTATAATACACAAGTATGTTTGTGAGATTACCTAATTCCAGTAATTTAACCATGTAAATAAGTATAAAATTCTTCCAAAAAAAGTGACATTTTAAGTGAATACCTGACAGTCTTGGTCTGAACATACACTTCCTACTGCAGACAGCTCTGTGCCGTTCCTGGTGCCACAGAAGCGGCAGACGTCTGAACTGCTGGAGGCTGGTTTCCCTGACGGACAGTACAATAATAATGCCATTTAAGCTACAACTAGCAATAAAATAAAGGCACTAGTCAAATAAAGAAGAATACTGAAAATAGGACGCATCAGCTGTGGCCTTGTGGTTAGCGGTCAGAAATTACACAAACCAAAAGTGACAAAAATGCCACAGATATTTAAACTGTGGAGGCAAAAGCATCCCTGTTGTGAATTGCTCTGGGGTTTTTTTTTATCTGTTATCTAATATTTAACATATATTTCATAACATTCAGGCTTATGTAGTGGTGGGTTTAGACCCTCTGTAGTGACCTGTAGCTGTATTTACAGTCTCAGAGGTGAGTTTAGTTGACTGTGTAGGATTAATAAATAATAAATTAAAACAGCAATGAAAACACTAAATGTGAAGAAAATGCTTCCAAAAACTCCAAGCTTGAAACAGTCAGTATATAAGAACCTACAGTAAGAGCTGTGTAACATAACAGTGTTCTCATGTCTTGTAAGATACTTAAAGCTAATTTCATGTATGATTTGATTTTACAGCCAACAGGCATAACTGCTCTGACTGAAAATTTAATATACATTTACATTTATGCATTTGATGACTTGCATTGCATTTAAGGTACACATTTCATGACTTTACTCTTTCCCTTGGAATCAAACCCATGACCTTGACTTAACTAGTGCCAGGTTTTGAAAAATAAAGCTATAAAACATACAAAAAGGAACACTGCAGTGAGTCCTGTTTGCAGCACTCACATTTCCCCTTCTTCTCTCTACATTATTAAACATTATTACAGGAAGAGGAAGTCACCTGTGTGCTCACGGAACTCCACCATGGCCTTCATGGTCTTAGAGTCGGCCAATGCCATGAGCCAAAAGAGTTTGGTTCTACCACAGCCTTCATGAAGGTCCACCTTGATGGCCTCTTCCTCCTCCTTAAAGACCTGCACACAACATGAAATATGTTACGAGAAACTTTTTCCAACTCCAGATAATTATTCCTCATAGCATTTCATTAACAATTCTTACACTACTTTTACAGAAGCACCAAATTTATACATATATATAGAAGCACTCATTTTTTTAAAGCACCATTTATTATATTAACACTGTGTGTCATGGTGTCATTTGAACAACCAGTCACTAATTCCACGATTCGTGATTCCCAACCCTAGTTATGGACTGTAATTGATCCATATGTTGATGATTAGGTGCGTATGAGTGTTCAGGTCCACCTGTCTCTGGTGGGTCCGTGTGCGGCGGTGGAGATGGAGGAAGCGGTCGCAGTCGGTGCACAGGTTTCCACAAGCATTACACAGAATGATGGCTGCCGTCTCCCCATCATCATGGTTATCACACATGGGCTGCGAATTAAACGTCAGGGTGAAGAGGTAAAGAGCTCATTCTCAGAGAAGGACTAAATGTACTATTGCACTGATTGTGCTTTATAGGACACTAAAGGCCTATTAGACCCAATGTGGTGTACCATTTGCTTCTGCTGCCCGTCTTTGCCCATCCAGCGTCCTGAAGACAGTCGGTCCACGTGGTCCTGATCCAGCACACACAGAGAGGCCAATGCCAGCCACAGCTGGAGAGAGGAAGTAGAACCATTTGAAATGTAAAGTTCTTATACATTTCCAAGTCTTCCATGACTGTGGGACCCTATATTCATCTATATAATAAAAGTAATCAAGTAACACTGCATTTAGTTCTGCTGCTGAGCTGTGTAAGATCACGAGTGGTAAACTCCACCCACCAGCCACCCCTGGTCCTCCAGCTGAAGGATCCTGAGTGATACTGACCTAGCTGGCAAATGTTCAGTTGTGACCGATGAAGTGAGTGCAGTGAGTCGTACCCGAGTGGTGGCGATGCATCGCACTGGACAGCGATGCTCCTCTTCCATCTTAGTGAGCGCAATGATGGTCTCAGCAATAGCATTCTTAGTCACCCTGGACCAGGCATCTGAGAGGTGGCCCTGGGGTAAAAAGACACTTAAAAGTTGAGGGACTATTTCTGTAGTCTCTGCAGGAGATCAAGTTACACAGTGCAAGATTATACATAAGATTCATAAACATGCATCTTAATAACAATATGCAGAGGATTTGCTAAGACGAAAATGGTGTTTATGATTAGATGGGCCATCAGTACTCACAGCAGCCATGTCTTTGACAAGTTTAATGATAATCTCAGCGATCTGAGGCGGAGTGGAGCCCTTCATCCACCAGTGACTAATTCCACGCCGTATGTAGCTGCACAAACAGATCAGAAAGTTATTAAATATATATATATATATATATATATATATATATATATATTTCTAAAATGTTTATTTAAGACCCTTAAGATCATTTCAGACCCTGTAAAAAAAAATTCTGCTGTTTGCAAAAAAGACTAATATTACTTAATTGGATGATACGGAGTACAAAAATAATTACATTAAAATTTAATTGAATAAAAAAAAGATATTATATAAAAAAAGATATATTTAAAAACGTTTTTTACAAAAGCATATTAAATGCACGTAAACTGTCTACTATAATGTTTTAAATGACTTGTGAAAATGTCAAATAATGTTACATCGTTATTCAGCGTCACAGATTTATGTAAACATTATTCAACATAATTATTCTGATCTGTACTTATTAAATAAAAGAAAAAGTGATCATAGTGCATTTTATTACATTTTAAGTGATTAAAAACTTCTTCAAACACAGTGGTTTGAAGAATAGTGGCCAAGATTGGTAAAGATTTAAAATGAAAATTAATTAGTATTTTGAGGCTGCACTGTGATCCTTAAATGACAACTAATGATTCTTGATCTAAATACACCTGACAAGATTTTTTTGGTTTATGAACTACTGTTACAGTGAATGACATTTTAGTTTGTCTTCTGTAAATCGTCACAAAAATGTCAAAAATTGTTTTTTGGCAAAATTGTTAGCTATGTATAGCTGACTAACTGTAGCTAAACCATGTTCCCTCCAGATGTTAAAAGCCCCGTCCATCAGAGAGGGTGGAAAAGAAATATTACAAAAAAACGGCGCTGTAATACAAGGGTCTTTAAGGTCTAATGCTAAACGGAATTGAGACCAAATTCTTAATGAACGTTTAACAACTGGCTGCCCAATAATAGGTATGAAAATTTGGCAGAGCCAGAAATGTCATTATTTTTTGTTCTGAAATAAATAAATAAACAAACATGACACATACTAATGTACACAAAGATTACAATCGAAGTGGACACACAAGCCAAAAGCTCAATGCGGGTGCTCAATGACAAAAATTGCAAACAGGAAGATCAAGGTTGTCTCGTCACCTGTGGTGAGAACAGAAATATTTTTCTACTTTCGGAGCTGTGGTGTGCCAACATTCTAATGTACAGAAAAAAAAAAAATTAAACCTGTATAAAAATTTTGTTTTGATGCTTGAAAACCCTTTTCATCTTTGGCCCATATATTTATATATCAGCTTTACTGCACTTATCAAAATAACAAAAGCTGTGAACTGTCAAAAGTTTTGAATGACAAAAGTAATATTTAGTAATATTTAAGTAATATTTAAAATATATAATTTAGCAAAATCTACAAGAGTGGAAAAAATGGAAATCAGGTTTTCAGAATTATTCATACATGTAAAAATAGTCTGTGACAAACTGTTTACAAATAGTTTGAATCTGGCTCAGAGGAAGCATCATAAGAACCATATCTTTGTAGCGGTTTTTCTGGCGATTAAGAGATAATGCAAGACCTCTTCCCCTTACATATTATCAAAAACAAAAATTCTATGAAATGAACATATTTTGTGAGAAAGTGTAACATGCTAGAGCAAAAAAGACATCATTTTTGGAATAAACTGCCCAAAATTAGTAAGAAACAAGTATTTCATTCAGCAAATATGATACAAGGCAGTGTAATTTGAAAATGGCACATGCAAGCAAGCTGACCTTGAGTTGAAGATCATGGGTAGGGTGACTGTAGTGACTCCTTTGCCTGCAGCCATGCCAGCTGTGCCAACTATAGTGGTGCCCTTCGCCTTAAGCTGCACAGTGAGGGCCTTAGCGATGCAGCCCAGAAACATATCTAAAATGCCCAGCTTGGTCCAGTCGCTCTTCTCAGTGGAGTGGATGATGTCACTGATGTCTGCTGGTGGCAGCGCCTTTACACCGATGACGCTGGCCAGACGCATGGGAGTGACTTCAGGAAGAACGCGCCTGAGCAGTGACGTCACCTGCAAGGCAAGAACAGCGCTGCATTTCAGATCCGGAGTATATAAAGTCAAGTTCAAAACTAGCAACTGAAACGTTCAAAAACCTGTCTCTGGACGCGTGGCGAGGCGGTGTGAAGGAGGGAGAAGAGGTCCTGCAGTAGGGTGAGCTGCTGGGCTAGGTACTGCCGCCCAACGTTAGATCCACTCAAGGCCAGCACCATAGACAACAGCTCAAAGCAGTAAGCGTCAGAAGAGGCGTCGTCATCACTGGGCTGAGAGTTTGCGTTCTCCTTGCTGGAAATGGCGTGCTCCCATTCCTCCCGCACTCGTGTGGCCTCCATACGGATGGCTTGGACGATATGGGCACATACCTAAGGAGGCAAACAGTCAGGTGTGGAGTAACTGGTATTTTATAGAGACTTGTGTACAGGAAAAGGCTGGGTGTCTACGGCCTGAAATAGAACCTCATAAGTAATGGATGTAGAACGCTCTACAAATGCATCTCTCACAATAAGCACAGGAGACTGGACTCACAATATACTTAAGTTTGATGTCATGTGTCACTGTTTCTGGCTCAAAATGCTCTACCAGATCCCAAAAGCAACAAACGATCCTAATATAGACTGCGTTTCCATGTTCATCACTTCTCACCGGAGTTTACGCTACACCTACGCTACATCTGCTGTAACGCCACTCTCTCCTGAACACGCGTCAAACAGTTAGCGGAAGCTAGAGATTATGGTTTATAAAGTTTTAAATAAGGATATTTTTCTTACACAAACACATCGCTTCGCTTCATAAGGCGTTGTTAAACCCCTAAGCCACGTGGAGCACTTTTTATGATGGATGGATGGACTTTTTTGGGCTTCAAAATCTCAACACCCATTCACTGCCATTATAAAGTTTGGAAGAGCCAGGACATTTTTTTAATATAAGTTCGATTGCATTCGTCTGAAAGCAGAAATCAGGGGGTAATTTTCATTTTTGGGTGAACTGTCCCTTTAAATATGTGCCACAAATAAAAAATGCTTGTAAATGGCTGCTGAGATTCTGAATTGAGAATTTCCAAAGAGACTTGGATTTGTTTGGGAATGTTTTATGATGTTTATAATCAACACTATCAATTTTTCTGCCATCTTGGATGGATATTTCGGCAGCTTGTCTAGTTTTAGAGAAAGAGTAGTTTCGATGATGTTACCTGTTTCTGAAGGTTGGTCAGTTTGCTCCTGCTGAAAATAATGCCAACCATGTGCTCCTTCAAGTCAGCATCAGATGGAGCCTGGGGGTGAAACATTTGTAACATAATTTAATATCTTCATCTTATGCTTCAGCACTTGAGCAGTGGCTGTAACGAACACAACAGATGCTGATACTGACCTTATCTTCACCCTCAGGTGAGGAGAGCAGGTTCTTCTCTTCTTGTTCTGGTGTTGGTTCTGCATCCCCACAAATTAGTTTTCCAAATACCTACACAAACACATAAAAATGTCTTTTGCCTTTCCTTATACAATACCTGTGAATGAGTGTTTTACACTGTAGTGTTTGATGTATAGTGCTACTGACATTGATGATGCAACCATAGTGTGGTTTGTTCTTTTGAGACCTGTTTGAGATGGTTTTGGGATGGTTTTGAGATGGCTTACCTGTGATGTAATGAGGCGGAAGACACGCAGTGTCTCAGCCTCACAGTTCTTCTGCTGAGCTACACTGGCTGATATCTGCCCAGCAATCTTAATGCTCTCGCCCTCCTTCCAGCCAAGCACTTTGACCTGCCGTACCCTAAGCGTGTTCTCAGGACCCTTGAGCTCGATCTTGATCACGTGGTGGTCTCCTCCAGGCAGCTCACTGGTCACCCAGCCCATGTGCCTTGAGTCTAAGTCAATCTGAGACAACAAAAAATCCATTCAGTGAAATGACCCTGGAGAACCCAAGGGTCTGACAATCCACATTTCCATGCAGACATGCCTTGATAAGCATTTTTGTTGTTTCCTTGTAGCTCTTGGACCTCAGGACTATGAGTTTACTGCCTTTTTCAAACTGAAAAACTCAAACTGTCATATGCAGAATTATTAACTGTTCACAGAAAAACGTTCACAGATAATGTCATTTAAGTCCCACCTGTTTGATTCTGCAGAGATCTTCCACAGCCTTCCCACAAAGGAAAATCAATGACGTGACTTTATTCTGACAGAACACAAAGCACAGGTTATATAAATCACTAGCTGTTTATAGATACATGTATAAATGATAACATTACAAAACAATCAGTTCATAATTCCATACTAGAAAATTGTTAGACAAAATGTCATATCTGAAGCTTTGAAGGTTATATAGGCCTTATGCACTTTGAACACTTCATAAAATATATGAAGCATGGGTCACATATACAGAATTACCAGTTGGCCGACATAGAGAGTGGTATTAATATACTGACTGACAAAGAACTGACAGAAAAACTCTAAGAACAATAGTTTGTGAACTCACTCCAATGTCACGAGAGTTGTCGACATGGACAGTGACATATGACGCATTGATGCCTTTCACACAGCTGATAGTGATGCTCTTTGTTTTGTTCTTATCTTCATCTCCAGACTCCCAGAATGTCTCAGTGGAGCCATCAGTCAGGCTGCCAATCATGGCCGGTCTGCTGGACGTTTTAATGTCCACCACGCTTGTCAGATCTTTCAGACAGGTCACCACACAAAGTTCCTGCAATACATGTAAAATGTATACCTTGATTGCAGTGTAAGCCGGTTTATATAAAAGCTTCTGCCAAATACATAAATGTAAAAGCAACTGGAAAGAAGGTCTTTGTTGTCAATCAACAGATGAAATGAAAAATTTCCCACCTGACTAATCGCTTCGTATCCTGACTGTACGCTGATGTTAAAACTCTCCTCACTGTCCCCATCATCTGATTTGGACAGGATGTTGTTGATGTGGTGAAATACGTTACTCTGGTGCAGGAACTGATGATCTGATTGTTTGAATTTAAGACTCCAACACCTAGCGAAACAGCCAAACAAATACTAGATTTGTACATTTTTGAAGACAATGTAATTTGTTCTTGCCCGTGCAAAATTTGCCATCATTTGCCGTGTGGTTACCCAGTTTTTTTAGCATGTTTACAGGAGGTAACAGGCAGAAGATACCTGAGGGCCATCTGCTGAAGTGAGCTTCCACTGGGAAGTGACATCATGAGGTCAGAGATGGTCTGGAGCAGGCGGTGGAATGTGTGGGGCAGCGGGTGAGCCGCCTCTCCTGCGATGAGAATGTCAGACAGGGGGTGCTCACAGACACCTAAATCCTTCTCCTTCAAGGGAAACAAAGGAAAAACCTCCCGTGTCAGAAAAATCTCATCACAAGTGTATAGTGACTTATTAATAAACCATTAGCAGTGTTGTCGTAAGGCCACACCTGCTCAAGGTTCTCCTTATTCCCTTTGTTCTCCTCATCCTCCTCTTCCTCCGTCTCAAAGGGAGATGGAGTCAGAGACGCCACAAAGTGCCACAGGATATCATGAAGGGATGTGGTTTGGGTAACATTACACAGCAGCCAATTAAAAGCCTGAAAAGGAAATGCACAACAAAAAGGTTTGTTAAGAGTTCCCAGAAGTTATGACTAAACTTTTCTAGTCAAGTGTGATAACTGAATAAGGATTTTAATACATGTCTTTTAAGTGACTGCATTTACAAAAATCATTTAATGAAAAACTGATTTAAAAAAGGCTAGAATCTTAAAAAAAAAAATACATTTACTAAATTAAAATTGAAAAATTAAATTGAATTAAAAATGTACATAAAATTAAAAATGTATTAAAATCTTATTCTTAATCTACAGAATTGTCCATATTCTGTGTTTATTAATTTACATGACTTTTCCAGACACAGTCACAATTTTAAAATTCCCTTTTATCTTCAGGTGTTCCATGATTGTGGAAACCTATGTAATTCTATGGGTAAGTCTATGACTGTACAATTTGGGACAGGAAGAAGATGAATGAAAGTAGGCAGAAGGCCAGAGATAATGTCGCTGACCTCCATGGCAAACACCCTGCAGGCTGATTTGCGGAGTGCATGCTTCATAGCCACCTCCAGACCCTCTAGATCATGATGCTGGATAACAAATGCCAGCACAGGCCACTGGAAGTTCCTTTCACCCTTGCTGAGAGAGCCGTGGGCTGAGATCAGTCGAGACAACTCAGGAGAAGGGTGACGAAGCAGAGACGACCCAACTTCTGTAGAGATCAGCAGAAATTAACTCACATTTAAAACATATAACTTAACTTTTTAATTGCAAGTTATCACAATAGTAAAATTTTTGCAGTGAACACAAAACTAACATTTTAAAATCCAGTATTAATATTTAGATATTAAATAAAAAGTGGCACCTAGCATTTCTGGTCAACTATCACTTTTCCTGAAAGCAAAGTTTAAATTAATCGATTCCAAACTCTGCTATGATGATTTGAGTAGTCAAACATTGCTAAAAGGTATAGGCAAATATTGCTAGGCATCATTATATTGGTGCACACAAGCCATTTTAAGGTTGGTTAAATAACAAAACATGGCACTAATGACACCAAGTTCGTGGGTTAAAATCCCAGACACTGCAAGAACTACTAAAATGTGTATAAATCAATGCAATGCAAGTTGGATAAAAGCACCAACCAAACGCAAATTATACATAGAATAACTTTAAAAGACTGAAACTAGTCCAGTCCTGTATAGTAGCAGCACAGCTGATGTAAATATATTCTCAGACCTCACTCTCTGTCATTATGGTAATAATGGTAATTAGCTGAATTAATTAGACATTTGTAACTGCGCTGTACAAAGTGACACAACATTACCTGCATCTCCACTGTGTACCCTGCGTCTCGGCACTGCTTTGACCCGTGCTGGGGAGGCTGAGTGCTGCTTATCATACTCAGAGGCCACCACTGAATATGAGCGCTGAAATACTGTCCGCTTGGCTGTGTCACTGTCTGTGATTGGACTTGTCTCCAAACTAAAGGAACAATGTCAAATAAAGAAGTCATGCAGAGATAATAAGCATACCCAAAATACAAAATGTTCATAGGTACCAGTATTAGAACATGGCACTTGGGGAGATGAGAAGCTTGTCACAGTACCTTGGAGGCATGGACTTCATGTTACTTCCTGGCTCTTCAAAAACATTGGGGCAGGCATCTGGCGTGACTGAGATGTAGGGAGCCGGGACTGATGTAGAACGCAGGTAACGCATCTCATCCTGAAACAAGTTGTCATCTTGATAGGCCCCAAAGTTCTCAGTGTGTTGGCTGCAAAAAAGAGATACTCAATACACTGAATTGCTACAACAATGCTGCCCATGATCATGGTGATCAAGGTGAACACAAGGTATTTACCGGGCTAGGGTTTGCAGATAGAGGCAGCCCATCTTGTTGGGTAGCTCCTCAGACACTCCCTCCTTGAGGCTGGGCAGATGTGCGTGGAAGGGTTTAGGTGGGTGATGGCAAAGTAGACTTGGCTCAGCAGCGCTGCTCAGAGACAGCAGGAACAGTGCATTGGCACGGATCACCTGGTGGGCCTCCATCGTGGGCAGAGCCCGTGGGGTTTTCACCTGAAGAGGTTTCTTCCTTGACTGCTTAACCTGATCCAAGAACCACAGAGTTGAACCCAAGGAGGAAGTATACAATATTTTAGACATGCAATATTCCTACATTGGTCATGACAGGTGTACCTTTTCTCTGGCAGCTGTTTGTTTTTCTCTCAGGTACTTCTCTCTACAACGATCACACACCAAGTACCAGGTGCTTCCTCCAATCCCACCATCTCCACAATTACCAGCCCAGCCTCCACAAAAGTGACCAATACTGTTATAGCCCTGACCTCCTGCATACCGACCACAGCCTGAAAGAACACAATATAGAGAACTGATGATATACCCCATGTACTGGTCTTTATAACCATTCTGAACAAAGCAGAAATGAGTAAGACCCAAGAATTGATGGAACTGTACCTGGGTGGGCCTGTCTCATGTGGTACGTAACAGGGTATGGGTGAGACTCTCCACACAGCTCACAGATGGTATCCTTCTCTGGGCCTCCCATAGCTAACTGCGCCATCTCCCCAAAGAGGTTCCCCCTGGGGCGAACCTCGGCTTTCTCCTTCTTCTTCTTCTCTTTCTTGGTCTTCTTGCTGTCCTTTTCATTCTCTTTCTTTTTAAGGATAGCACTGGACCCTGGACTGGGGAAGATCATATTCTGTGTAGCCGCTTTTATGGTGGCCATGGATATGTCCTCCCAGAAGGCTACTAGGTGCTGAAGGGTGAGAGGCAAGATGGACTTAGACCTCATGGAGGAGTGGCTGGTCATCTCATAAGACACTGCCTCACTTTTTCCATCCTCACACTTCTCGGGCAAGGGTGGCTCTTTTAGCATGGACAGAACCTTGTTCTTGTTGATGCTACCCATCTTGGAAATGTCTGGGCCATGTGGTGATATGTTGAACATGTTGAGAGCCGAGGAGATCTCCAGAGAGTGACGGTTCTTCAGTTTGCTCTCCTTCTCTTCAAAGCCCTGCTGGCAGCTGAGAGAGTTACGGATGGGCGCATGTTCTTTGGTCAGCTCAGGGTTGAACTTGAGGAAAGAAGAGCATGCCATGGCATCATGTACTATGCCTTCATGCCACAGGAAGGCAGCAAAAACAGCTCGGGCACATTCTGCAACAGAAGGCGACATGGCTTGCTTGGCAGGTTCAGTGGGACGCACGTTTTCACCCTTAAAGAGTGGCCCTGATTTGTCTTTTTTGGGTCTCACGTGCCTGCTGGAGGTTTTACGGCTGACTTTGGGTGAAGAACGACTTTCGAGTTCCTCCTTCACTGGGGCTTTTCCAATACTAAAGTGGACCTTGGAGGAGCCTTCTTCAGCATTGTGCAACTCTGCATTCTCATCATTGGCTTCATCATTGGACAGCAAGGCGCTGGACCTACACACCTCCACCACTTCACTGTGGAGGTTCTCTTGAACTACATGAGGAGATGGGGCTCGGTTCTCGGCATTGCTGCTTCCTCCTTTGCTCTCTTTGGGTGAAATTTTTGGCTTGGGAGATGTAGACCTGCCCCTCAGAGGTTCCATGAGAGGAACCTTCTTCTTTCTGAGCGTGTCAGGGTCTAGCGTGTAGGAGTCAGATTTGGATCTCTCACGAGGAGGGTCCAGGTGAGCTTTAGAAGAAGGACTAACTTTAGAGGGTAGGTTCTTATCATGAGGAGACGATGAACGTGGGGAACTGTTGCTGGAAGGGCTAGATCTGCCCGAACTGAAGGTCTTCTGTTTGGGTGACGAGGAACGGGAGCCAGGGTTCGGAGACTCAGCCCTAAGGCCTGAGGTTCGGCCATCGGCTTTCAGGGCTTGTAGAGTGTTGTGGTTAGGGGAATGTGAGCGGCTGTGAGAGTCAGACCGCAGTTTGCCGGTGTCTGATTTGAGAATGAGGGCCTCGCTGGCGGACAGACTGTCATTGTTCTTGCTCTTCACCTGGTCAACAGATCGGCTAGAGTGACTGTCTGTTTTGGAGGATCGGCTCTCTTGGCGATGCTTGCTGCCTGGAGACATAGACCGACTGGCCATGTTATCCCTGTCACCTGCGTATTGTAACACACCATCAGTTACCAATGTGCAACTCATTTGTGCAGGAGGCACTCGACAAAGACTTGTCAGGCCTTTTCACATACGTAAGAAGAAATAATAATAAAAAAATGAGACAATAAAAATGGCACCTGAAAATGTAAGGGAAAGATAATTTACAACATAAGAGGAACTTAAGAAACAAAATGTAAAACAATAGAAGTAAAATGACATCTTTAAGAATCCACTGAAATCCAAGAATGACCTTAAATTTCAACTTACTGAAAAACAAGAATTAAAGTATTCATAAGATTTTAAGGTAGCAAATGCATAAATATACACTGAACAAAATTATAAACGCAACACTTTTGTTTTTGCCCCCATTTTTCATGAGCTGAACTTAAAGATCTAAGACTTTCTCTATGTACACAAAAGGCCTATTTCTCTCAAATATTGTTCACAAATCTGTCTAAATCTGTGTTAGTGAGCACTTCTCC
>JAFVLL020024313.1:0-22352 GCA_021397915.2 Tor tambroides | reverse complement strand
TAAAATATATGAAAGTTTCACTTTTTGAAATAACTTACAAGAAAAAATGAACTTTTTCACGACATTCTAATTTATTGAGATGCACCTGTATGTCTCAATTAAATACTGTAGGCAGCACATTGTTTCACTGAAAAAGACAGTATTTGTTGAGTCAATATGAAATGACTGTGTATAGTAACTCAAGGTCGTAAAACAGGTTCTATTTTGACTTAATGGCCGTTGTATGTTAAACTGGTCTGTCTGGATGACTTAGTTTCTATGAATGTAGCAATTAATATAGCAATGAATCTACACTGATCACTACACTTTTTCATGAACAAAACTGATTTTTTAATCATTCATTTTCTAAAGGAATCTTGCCAAAGTCCATGTGGGTCTAAACTAAGACATTTCAACTAATCCTCACTCCGGATGAAACTTTACTCTAAAGCGTAACATGCATAATAGACTGACCGTCTCTCTGTGAGCATTTGTCTAAAGCAGGCATCCATAATAAGCCTGCCTGCTGTGTCCAGTGATGGCTGAGTATTGTTGCTGCGCTTTGTGTGATAACATGTGAGGTGGCTGATGGAAATCGGTTTGAGTCGTGCAGTGAGTCAGCTGCCTTGAGACAGTTTTCTTCACGCTCACATCAACGGACAATGGAGTTGTGGTATTCTCTTTGACAACGGAGATAAAGGCTGAATCTGGTTAATATTCTGAAGTCTGCTGAAAGCTACATAATGGTACAAGTGACAATGCATTTCACAAGTGAAAACAGTAGTCTTTGTGGGACTAATACAAATATTAATCCTAGCATGTTTCATCATGTCCTTCTGTTTGATAAATCATTTGAAATTGTTATATTTTCTTAAAGGAACAATTCATCCTAAAACGAAGATTCATTTACTTGCTTTCATGTCAGGTTCAAAACCTGTAAAGTGACCAATGCTGTCTCTATCCACGCTATTGTTTGGAAAAGAGCAACTTGGACATTCTGCTAAATTTCTTCTTTTTGTTTCACAGAAAAAAGAAATTCAAACAGGTTTGGACTGAAATGGAGGTGAGCAAATTATGACAAATTTACACTGCAAAGGTGGCACAGACGCGCTTCTGAAGTGGCTTTTATGTGTCTTTCCACAGACTATTTAATTTCTGCTCAGAGTTGGAATGAATGCATTTACACTGTAATTATAACTGTATACTTTGATATTAGGGGCTGAGGTGGGTCTGAACAGGCATAATTTAGTCTGGCTTTTATGCAGCATCACATCTTTACATTGAATTTTGAACAGGCACTGAGCAGCCTTAACTCATTTGTGTAAAGACGTCTTTTGGAGCAATGTAAACTTGTGCTTATCTTTTAGAGCACCGATCGACCGGCCAGGGACTGGAATTAGACGATTTTAAGCATGACCGTCCCGGGCCGGTCAGTCTGCCAATTCTAGTGTGACGTCACACTTACGGTGACTGATAATGTATTTACGTCGTGTCAGATGAGGCTTGCGCAGCCTGAGAGACTCGTGCAGAAATCAAAACAAATGAGCGCAACAGCACACACACATCAAGGGATATTACGGTAGTAAAAAAACAAAATTATAATATATGATTTAGGTACACAACATTGCATGACCAAAATGTTTCAACACAATTGCAATGTGATTTTATACAAAAGTAGTTCAATAAACAAGAAGTTAAAATTAAGTGACTTACATTTTAGACACAATATTGACTGTGTTTTTGCTCAACTTCGCTGATGAAAATAGTTCCAATCCAAGCCCCAGCGGAACTGTTGTTTGTCTCCGAGCAACATAGTGGTGTTTCATTACTGAATGAATCCACGTTTTTGAACAAATCAAGTGAGTCAATGATTCAGTAACCCATTCATAAAGACAGTAGTCACCTGTCTCGTTTCAGAATAAATCAGCTGTTTGAACGAATCTGTTGAATGAAGGACTAAATGACTCATTTAAACAGTCATTTGCCGCCACCTACTGGTTTGGTTTAAAACTATCATTGCATTTTTCCCAACATTTCTTATTTGTATTTTTAAAAAAATATTTAAAAAATAATCTTAAATTCTTTATGCATTTGAAATTGTGCAGTGTAAATGCACTTATAGCACCTCAGCTTCATCAAACAGTCCATGTAAACACATCTAATGCCACTTCAGACGCAGCTTCAGTGTTTCCTGAAGTGGAAAGATGGAGTTTGTTGATACTGATTTCATTTGAATGGTAACAGCTCTACAGTTTCTTATTATTCTAACTGAGTTAATCGAAACAATGTAAGAATTTGAAGTGAAAGATGACACATTTAATAAGGTTAGTGAAAAATTACAATTTAAGAAACATAGTGGCAAATGACATCTGTTTTATACAGCAACTCCTTTTCAGTTAATTGTTATTTCTACCTCTTTTCTAGTCACAGAGCACTTTATTTTGAGAGTTGTTTAAGTGAGAAAACATATGTAACTTTGTCCAGATTGGGGAAATTGTAATGTTTAATAATTTTTTATTATGTAAATATATATTTTTTGCATTAAAAAAAGTATAGATTTTTGTTTGTATATGCTGTCAATTATAGTTTTTAGAAAGAAAATCGGAATTCGGCAAAAATCAGTATCGGCAGGTCTCACTTACAAAAAATCGGAAATAGGAATCGGCCAAGAAAATTGCAATCGGTGCATCACTATTATCTTTTCCAATACCCAAAACTCCTCCCTTATTTGTCTTTCCTCAGGCATGCTTCATTGCCAATTTCAGAAACATGTCCATATGGTGAGCTTTAAAAAGCTGCCTAGCCTTCATTAGTCACAAACAGCCCATGTATAAATCTCCTCATGAAGTGTTGGCAAACGGCCCCTACATCAGTGCACTATGTCGAGGTGTCACCTACTCAACATGGCTCAAACCAATAAAGCCACAACTGAGCAAGTCAGGAGATTAAAGGAGAACTTCACCTCCTTTTATCACTGTAACTGAGGAAGGAATTAACAGAGTGTGGTAAATGGATGAATATGGGTAAATCTACAATTGGCCCTTTGCAAAGACCCGCCCCCCCTTAGTTACTGTTGCTATGTCCGACAAGCCATGCCACTCTCACACCACACATCATGTTCTCACGCAGGGGAAAATACATTGCAGAGCAAAGAGGAAACTGACAACATGCTGACAGAAAAGACAGAGAGGGTTACTACTGGGATGAAACAAAGTCTTAGCTTTCAAGTTTTTTCAATTTTTAAGAAATTCAAACAGTAAATACCATTTTGTGGCTCTTTAATGCATCGTGACAGATCGCTGTAGCGCCTCAGATCATGCGGCAGTGAACTGATCGTCCTTTCATATTTACTTAAAGCATGAAATAAACATGAATAAATCAGAGCGTATTTTATTTCAACTGTGGAAAGGTGTCAATACACACCATTTTTCAAGTTTAAGTCCACCCACATTAATCTACTCTCCTGTCGGGTTTGTTTGTTGAACAAAAATGGCAGATTCGGTGCTATGATTGTCAGATGGCCTGTCAATCAAGCTCCCTTCTAAGGGTCAATTAGGGAAATTTTTCACTTGAAATCTTGGAAGAATAAATTCTTCATGTTAAAACATTAATCTGATCAGGACCTTGATTAATGTTCAAGTGGATTTCGGTATAATGTGGGATTGTAAATAATTAACAATGGCCACAATATATGATGGTAATGACATTTTTCACCTTTTGGAGAAAAAGCTGAACAAGTTGTAAACTTGATAAACTTGATGATCAGTTTCTTAGCAGTCAATTACCGTTGAATTTAAAGAAAATATGAATTGTGAAATGACTTCTGAATTAAAAGATGTTTAAATACTGACTAGTTTGGTAATTACACCTAAATGTAAAAACCTTGAAGTTAATAATATTTCTGATCTTCAAATTGTCACTCTGCTGGATGTACTACCCTGTCACTTCTTATTTCTATCGTAATCAAATAAAAACAACTTTGGGAGAAAAAGAAAATGAATGCTGGTGGGGTGGTTATTGGGGTCAACAGTTCTTTGTTATTTTAAAAAAAAAATGTGTATTCTTAAATGCCAAAATGAACTCAAAATATGATTTGAGATCCTTAGAGTCAAAAGGAGACTTTTCTTGATTATATAAAACACACACACAACATAAAGACTTTAAAATGAACTTTTCCTCTAAAATGAAAAAGATTTTTTGTTTTTTTATTATTATTATTATTCAAACAAATGTTCTCCAATCAAAGAATCACCCATAAATGATGGAAATATCCTCTCTTTCAGGAAAGAATGTTTGGATATATCCCTAAATCACACACACATTAAATTAACCCCAGACGGCAGGAAGAGTCAGGCTGAGAGAGGCGAGAATCCTAATCCCCTCTAAAAGTCACCAAGAAGCAATAAAACAATGTATTTATTGAGCAAATACAGTTCCTAACTAAATATCCCACTGGAGCCTGCTAATATGCACAGTTAATATGTAGTGTGAGAAAGTGTTTTCTCTTAACAAATTCACAGTGGTCAAGTAAAAGCTTAATTCTGGGCATTAAATTAGTAAACTTGTTGCTAATGCTGCCCTCATACATTCTACGCACTCAGTTTTGTGTAATGCATTTCTGCATTCACGACAACAAAAACAGGCATCAAAACATCTCCGAGCGGACAGTTTTGCTCCACAAGATTTCCTCCGTCAGGAGGGAAGTGTGTGAACACAGGAAGACTAACTGGTGGTTTGCTCTGCACTCAGATAGCAAGGAAAAAACAGAGGGAGAGCCGACAAAGTCCATCAAGGACAATTCAACGGGTGGACCTGGCTTCTGTAATTACAAATATAACTAAAAGGCAGTTGCCTGATCACCATGATTGTGCTTGTGTCATGACTTTATTTTAAGCTATGATGATTCATATCACACACTAAAACCTGTTCAGCTCTTGAGGAAGGATTAGCTTGAGTGAACAGTGTAAGAACACCTGGGACTCCTCAAAAGAAACTGAACGATTCAATCCATTGGCTTGCTTGGAGGGCTGACATTGAAATTTAAATCACTATTCAACTGTAAAGTTGTGAGGACTGTGAAGAAATTTTCCAGTACTACCATACTCCTCCATGGCAACTAATGTGGTAGTGTAAAACGCTTTAAGACTTCCTATTTTCAGTGCTGACAGACATTAATCTTAGGTTTACTTGGATGTGATGAAATATTTTGAGATGAGACATGCTGAATGCTGTATAGTCTGTGTGTTGCTCTTGATCAAGTTTATCCATGTTTGGTTTACCTTATGAAGTAGTCTAGTTACAATGGAAGCCCATTTCTATTCATTTATACTTTGCAAGGTGACCTTATGTAACTGTTACCTTATATATTGCAGTAGTGAAATTGTGAGATATAAAAGCTCAATTACCAAAAATTGCCCCATTAGAGACAAATTTGCAAGATGTAAAGTTACATGCCTTGTAACATGACTCTGTATCTTGCAACTTTTTTATTGGAATTGCAATTTTATATCTCACAATGTGACTTTACATTTTGCAATATGGGATTATATCTCGTAATTGCAACTGTATGTATCGTAATGTGACTATATCTTCTTGTGATTTTGTGATTATTGATTGTGAGATAAAGTTAAGAAATAACGTTGCAATTTTGATAAATATCTTATTTTAACTTTTACTGTATCTCAATCATCACATTTAGACATGTGAGACCCTGGACCACAAAACCAGTCATAAGGGTCTATTTTCTGACACTGAGATTTATACATCATCTGAAAGCTGAATAAATAAGCTTTCCATTGATGTTTGGTTTGTTAGGATAGGACAATATTTGGCGGAGATACAACTATTTGAAAATCTGGAATCTGAGGGTGCAAAAAAAAATAAAAAAAATATCGCCTTTAAAGTTGTCCAAATGAAGTTCTTAGCAATGCATATTACTAATCAAAAATGAAGTTTTGATATATTTATGGTAGAAAATGTACAAAATATCTTCATGGAATATGATCTTTACTTAATATCCTAATGATTTTTGGTATAAAAGAAAAATCGATAATTTTGACCCATACAATGTATTTTTGGCTATTGCAACAAATATACCTGTGCTACTTAAGACTGGTTTTGTGCTCCAGGGTCACATATGTGATATATAAAGTCATAGTACGCATTTAAGCAACGAGAAGAATAAAAAAGGTAATTGTGAGAAAGTTATTTTAATGTTGTCATATTTTTTTTAATTTTAATTTTACAGTAATTTTCCATAATTTATAGTGTAATATCAAAACAGATTTATAATCATTTGAGAGGCCCTTTGATATGTTGGTTCATCCTAGGTAGCACCAAATGCACCCTGCCTGGTAAAATAAACACAAAAGGGAAGCACTTATCTTTTTTCAATCTTTTGTAAACGGATGTGTACTCAGACGTATATAGCCCAAATGAAACGATAAATGAAAATACCTTTGGACTGTGCCATGATGCATCACCTTGTGCACAGAGGTGGCTAATGGTGTCAGATGTTGTTCTGGGCTTGGATTTCTATTGTTTGAGGGTGTGATGGAAGCATTACAAGTTGTTGAGGAAGATCAGAGATCATATCACACTGGTAAGAGAGAGAGCTGATGCAGAGGCATTCACTCATAGTGACATTTCACGATTCATTTGCTCACTTTCTTACACTTCAGCCTCCTACCAGCTGTACTCGCTTGCCTGGCTCACCAACACTCACACCAGCTCCTGCCAATGATCCTACACGGGCATGGCATTACGGCCCCTGCCCACAGGCTCCAGGAAAAACTTTTCGCTGGAGATTTAACTACATGAATATAACATTAACATCATCCTACCTTATTCTAAACAGTAACAGATCCAAAAACGCCCTGCACGAGCCATGCTTCAAAATAGAAGCATGGGAGAAGACCAATTTACTTGCTGAAATTAACAATTCAAAAATCATAGAATTCTTCTGTTTTCAAACTTGGTATAATGAGCAAAATACACCAAAACAGAACTAAATATAAAACAATGAAACAGAAAAAAGGTCTCCCCTACTACTATCAACTACACTTTAAAAGATGATGCACCATTTATTTAATAAAACACATTGATCTTAATTGTTTATGCTCTGTCGACATTACTCATTTTGATTGAGTTTTTTATTACTTTGTGTTATCTAACTGTCATTTAAAGCATAAAGGCAAGAGACCAAATAAATAAATACATAAGACAATCCATCACATACCAGAGGGACTTGTCAATAAAAATTCATTTTGACATGCAGCTGCATCTGGGGTGGAGGATGAATGACGGAAATTGCCAACTAAAGGGCTGAATCGATTACTGTTTACATGGACCAGAATGGCAGCAAGTTCACCACCTTGAATTCATTAAAGCCTCCAAAAATTAGAGAAAATCATTGGTGCAGTACTTCTTTCTATAACTTCACAATGCCAGTCATTCATCTCCATATATAATGTATTTCCTATCAGAGAATACTACAGAATTATTTAATTATGAATAATGAACAATGGTTACTTTTGTTACTCTTGCAACTTTTTAAGGAAGGCAATAAGGCACTCAAGGCCGTGTTTTACCACTTTTACCATGGGCAATGCCATTATGCCTATTTACTCCACTCACCTGTAGTAAAATCACTGTAACAAGCAATCTCTCATGGCTTATTGCTTTAATAAAGCCGATTCATTTTATTAACTGCATAACAATCCACACTGTAATAATGTCCTGAGGCATAAGTGTGAGTGCTGGGCATTTTCTTCTGATGTATTTTATTAAATGTTTAAGTGTCAGTCATACAGGGCTTAGAGATTCTCTCTCTAGTGATAAAACAGAAAATTAATAAAAGAATAACAGCTTTTTTTCTATGAGACATGTTTGGTTTTGTTTTTCATGATCACAAAAAACACAAAGCGTTAAAGCCAGAGGTTTTGCTGCCCAAGCTGTCGAGATGACGACTAACCCGAGACACTGCTAAAAATACATCCAGTACTCATATCTGAACATTTAAAAAGCTGTAAAATCATAAAATATGTGTGCATCTCTGATGAGGTTTTAATAGCCCATGTTTTTATAGATATGACTGTGATAGGAAATGTGGAGGATATAAGATTAAATGTTGACAGTACCATTCATGATACATCATAAACCAGAAGCTCAGTGAAAATAGGCCAATGGGCAGATGCTCTTGACTTAGATGTCAAGGTGATACACGCTGATATCATGGCAACCATATCAGCTCAGCTCAACCATATCTGCAGTTAATCAAGTAGTGTTTGGCAAGGGCTCTGGAAAAGCAATGAAAGACTTACTCATCATGGAAAAACAAAAGACGCACTGGAATAACAGGACTCGATAGAAAAATCAAATTCCAAACAGGTTTTGTACAAACCTCTGAAAGTCATCAACTGTCAGTCTTGCACTGATTGAGGCAGAACCTGGTCCCTAATTAGAGGCCCTGGTGATGTGAGATCGATCATTTTTATTATATAATCTGGTTCCCACTGGGGAACTTACTGTTAGCAAGCTAATTGATCAATCAAGTTCCTACACATCTTTCGTGGAATATTGTGCCTTCAGATGTTGATCATTTTCATGTATTTAAAAAAATGGTCTATAAACTACTTAATATTTTACTAGCTTTGGTCTTCAGAGATGTTTCCTTCTGCAGTGTTGTAGCTTCAGAGCAAAAATGAGACATCTGTTTTTTACCTTTCGTTAACTTGACTCACATTGGATAGTCTGGATAGATTCAGCCCACTGAGAACGGCCCAGTCATTTTCTTCGTTCTGTGTTGATTGTGTGTGTGATCTGGCAAGCTCAACTGTGCAAATGGCCATATGGTATGTCAATCCTGAGCTCCATCATGTAGAATTTGCTGACACCCTCATTAGCTTTGTTGCACACACAGCCAAGATTTCTGTGGGACATCACTTCAGACTAAAGCAGCACTGTCAAAAGCATTACTTAATGCATGGAAGTTGTAAAACTCAAGTTACTTTCATTCTCAAATATGAATATATGCTGACTATGAAAGAGGTTTAGTCATATGTGACACTAGTGATCACCTGTTTTTACTATGTCTACTTTCTTTTTCATTCATACAGTATGTTTTTAATTTCTGTATTTGTGATAAAACACTATAATAGCATTTAAGAAGAGGTTGGTTCCCCTTCTTTTCAGCAGGGGAAACAATCCAAAAAATGAAGTTTGTTCAAGAATTCAGCACTAGGGTTATTAAATATTAATTACCCTACGTGACGTTCACCCCAACCGATTTGCTGTAAGGTGAATGAGTGCTATCACTTAATCGCTTGCCTGTTCATTCAGCTCACGGCCAAAGCAACCAGTTGGCAGAGTCTACTGCTAAGATTTAAAAGCCATCATTTCAAGCCGTTTCTTTTCCTTCACACTGGAGCCAAGAAAAATGAAGCTCTTAAAATAGAAAGACTATGTCTCAAAAAACGAGGGAAACAAATTTAGTCATTTCTAAAAGTGACAGGGCATTAGGATTGGGCGATGTCTACCAAATTGGCATCGGACGATGTCTACAGTGAAACATTGTGATGGACGATGACATCGGGGGGCGGGGTTAGGGGTGTGCCCCGAAGCGTGAATCCGTATGCAAAAACGCAAGGAAAACAAATAACACGTTCTACGGAGCCACTAAAAGGACATGGTTAGCCGCTTGCTACAGTAGCACTCTGTTACATTACAGTACATGAAAGTTCACTTACCACATACACAGATTAAGGAGAGATGACTGATAGGACAATGGCGAATGATTTGCAGATACTGAGCAACACTGACAAACATCTAATCTTGTAAAATATATGGTACTGCTGCTCCGTAGTATAGAGTCCGTGGGATCGCGAATCTCGAAAGTGAAAGTGAAAGAAGAAGTAAAATAAGAGCGTGCATTCGAAAGCGGTTTCAGTGCCCTGCCTGCATATTAGTAGCGGTTCCCTGATGCCCGCAATTTAATTATAATTACCCAACGATATAATTGCGAGAGAAAGTATTTAAATTTTTTTTATCCTCCCATCTCGTAGGCTATTTATTCCCCTTAGGGGTTCCGTAGTATCCTTAATTTCCTTTCCGAACACGGAATTGGGATGCGGCGGATTGCGGAAGAGGGGGGGGGGGAATCACGATGCCCGCTCAACATCGTCATGTCTGTCAGCCATCGGTGATAGACGATGCCATCGTCCATCGGCCCAACCCTACAGGGCATGTTATGATGTGAGGGTGGGGATCAGTTATAATAATTGCTACATCCCTGCTTTTCAAAGTTTGGAGGATTTGACAAACACCCAATGAAACAAAAGTGTTACATGGAGGTCCAAGTAATTTATTTGGCGCATAGCCGATTAAATCAGGACATTAGGACACGGAAGTAGTAAAAAACATCTGGTGTTCAATGCAGATCATCTGCCAGTTAAACTAGCAATATAAAGCATTTGTTGTAGACCACATATTTAAAAATGAAGAACTTGAGGTTACCATCTTGATACTACTCAATCCAAATAATCACTTCCTGGAGAAGAGAAAGTAGTCATGGTTTTCCCAGTCAGGGTAATATATATTGTTTGCCTGTAACAAAAAGCAGAGCCCAGGAGAGGACGGGCTGCTGTATCTACCTTTGGGACTGTAGAAACAAACCCTCAAGCTACAGAAAAACCCATGACTTAAAACCTTCCGATCGGCGTTTACTAATACCCCAACTCATGATGTGGTCCAAACACTTCTTGAGAGTAAATCAGGGCATAAATTAAAGCCACTGTATTCTGAAGCGTTACCTCAGCATCCTGCCTGGCTTCGGTTCACTGTCAGATGTGATTAAAACCAGACCTGACTGAACCAACAGCCCTCTTACCCTTCGTTTTCCCCTGATTTCCGTCTTCCTCGACTGTGCCAAGCCAAGCTGCCCCCTGTGCCATTCACAAGCACACGGCGGTAGCTCCGTCTCTGAGGCATGGCAAAAAACGGCAAGCAATCATAGATGAAACTTTTCGAACCGAAAGCTCATCGAGTGTCAGTGTAGTTGGGAGTGTCACAGCTGGATGGCAGATGTGCACACCCAGCAAAATGAGTTTTGTTTCTGTATAAATATACCTTATAATTAGGAATGGAGCAAAGATGATCACAAACGCCTGGTGATGTTAAAACGAACATGAAGCAACTCAGATTTCATCTTAATCACAAAACCCAGTATAGTTCATCCCTTAGTAAAAGCTACGCTCTGAAAAGTAAACAAAACACACATCACTTATAATTGTTATGACTATTCTACAGAGATGAAGGAGACGTGTTGCGGCACAGGCTGTGAGATGTGGTATGTGATCGCTTCTAGCCCAGGGGTCATGTTGTTCAATAACACTAATCAAAGAAAGACGCAGCAAAAACACAAAGCGGTAAAAGTGACAACTGATCTCTCGTACTGGGTCACAAATCTCCCAGCATGTTGATATCTTTAAGTAATTATCAGTATGATAGATAAAAGTCTTGTTTACAAGTCAGAGCACATGTAAGTCTTACCCATAGGATCACACTATCAGGATCATCTGATCCAGTTTGGCAGCACCAGTGTGTCATGTTTGTTAACTTTTGACCTGATATAGTAGGTGTGGACGCAGGCTGATCCTGATCTTCTTGTCAGGACAGCCTCTTTCTTCCACATACACCCAAAGAGACTTGATTTAACCTGCTCAGGAGGGAATGGAACAATATGTAACAAAAACAGAACAAACCTTAAAACTAACCATTTTAAAATCTGTTTTGTAGTCCAAAAAATAAGACTGATTTTAGAAAAAGAAAACTAATATTCAATTAAAAAAAATATACCATATGACAATTCCAGTTAAATAAGCAATATTTACGGTATATATACAGTTCAAAATCTGAGGTGGGTACAATTTTTATGTTTTTAAAAAGTGTCTTATGTTCACCGAGGCTGCATTTATTTAATAAAAAAAATACAGTAAACAGTAATATTGTGAAATATTATTACAATTAAAAATAACTGTATTTCCATTTTAAAATATTTTAAAATGTGATTTATTCCTGTGATGGCAAAGCGAAATTTTCAGCAGTTCAAAAGAATAGCATTCATTTAAAATTTGAAATCTTTTGTAAAATTAGAAGTGTCTTTACTGTCACTTTTGAACAATTTAATGCATCCTTCCTAAGTAACAGTATTATTCATACTTTTGAACAATAGTGTATATGAAACTAAAACAGGCCATATTTTTTATCATTCTGCACATCGAACAGCGTGAATTATATCCTTGCAATGGATATTTTGTAAGCATCTACATTTCCTCTTGCACTTATTTCCACTTTACCTATCATGTGACACCCATTATAGGCAGATGGAAGCACAAACAACAACCCGCTTATGTAGTTAATTACATAATTACAGATGGCCTTTCCCATCAACCCTTTACAGATAAAGAAACACAATCCAAGTGCAATAGACATTCAGCCCACAAACCACCCGCTCACATCCAGACACTGATGACAACCTGACTAAAGTCTGACTATAACTATAGCAGATGTGACCCTGGCTGAACGCTGGCCTAAATTTTAGGGAAATGACTGATACGTTTACGAACCTCAATCTGGCGTAATCCTGTCATCATCCCTGTCGCTGACAGACAACTACTAACAGACAGACGTTAGAGGACATGCTCAAATACTCATAAGTGACAGCAACGATTATATAATTGGGTGAGAGTGAAATAACTGTGTTACTCAACTTCTTTCAAGTTCAAAACATTTCAGACCGATCAAAACTAGCAACTATATGCATAAATGTCAAAAAGTTGTGATTGCTTACAATGTCATTTAGCATTCAGCAGACATTGCATTCAAGCTACATATTTCATCATATCAAATTTGACAAAGGGTCTAAAAATATTGGTACAGTTCATAAAGTTGGACAATCAATGCTTAATCAGAAACAGCAATTCTGTTTCTAACAGAGACTAAATAAACAGCTAATTCAGTCTCAATCAGCACAATGACATATAGTGACAACACTTCTCATTGCCTCAATTAAACATGCATAAGATAAACAGACAAACTGTTAAACTACTGACTCGTCAAACACAAATAAAGGGAGGACACACTGTAACATGGAGACTTAATATATGTAGTGCCATTCATTCTCTCTCGCTCACAAACTTGCACACACAGACACATAAGCCACGTGCAATGCTCATGGTAAATCATGTGATGAGTTATGCCTGAAGACATTTTCTTGAGCCAATGCAGTCAGAAGACAGTAATAAGGATAAGTAAAAGTATGATCAGCAACAAAATGTCCAAATCTGTTTCAACAGCATTATTAAAACCTCTCCAGCCAAGTAATGTCATTATTAAATGGGTTATATCATTTTTTTAATGCAAAGTCCACTTATCCACCGTATTTTTAACTTAAGAGCGAGTGTAGCTATTTTTATTTTGAATGTGCAAGGCTTCCATTGTCAGCCACTTGCAGCTATTTTAGCTGAAAAAAACAGTCCGTTAAGTTACTTGATATTGCACATTGGTATTTGTTATCATATTTTAATGTATTATTGTAATCGTACCATTTACTGCATTTTATTGTCTTTCTAGTTATTTACCTACTGCGGCTGAATCTGAAGTCTTGCACATTCACAGAAAATAGCTTACATCCACATTGAAAAATAAGTTGGACAATGGTGGATATATGGAATGTAGTTTTTATTTTTTGCAGCTGCATTTATAAGAAATGCATCTATATTCTCTGCATCTGCTCACACTCACAAAATTTGATTGCGAGTCCTGAAAATTTAAGGGAGTCATTCAGTTTCTTAACCAAACCATGTGAACGGGACCATATTTCGCACTCCAAACAAGACTGACAGCCACAATTCTGCTGCTGTGTAATAGTTGTGAAAGAATCACCAGACAATCCTCACTAGCTATGTTTCCATTAACCTGTTTTTATGCACATTTTGAAGTATCGCATCAGAAACGAGTGATGGAAACACCAAATTTTGAGAGAAAAAAAATCCCTTAATTCGCAAAAAAGTTTTTATGCTCGCTTGAGGTGGTTTTTGACTTGTGCGAAAAAGGGTTAATGCAAATAATGGGAGATGGAAACACATTTTGCAGATAAATTCCTCCATGCTCCATGCACATCAAAAAAAGTCATGAGACATTGCGCGTAGTGACCGCATAACCTGACTAACTAGCAGAGCGATCTCGTTGCACAGCATCTGAAATGATATTATGGTTATTCTTAAATGCCCGAGCAAAATCGGTTATTAAAGTAGTTCTGTATAACTGCCTCCCAGAACTGCCTTACACGACTGCGTTCCGAAACAGCGGGCATCCACCTCTGAAAGCAATGACCGCATTTATTGTGTTTCGTCTGCTCACTCTGCACGCAAGTACTTTATTATATATGAAAATGATTATATTCAACGGCTACTACTACTTTTCTTAGTGATATTTAGTGCCAGTTTATCAGGAAGTGACGATTTTGTTCTTTTTGACTCGCAAATGTTTTATGCGACATTCCAATTTTGTGCACAAGTTAAATTCGCAACTTTGGATGGAAACCCGGCTACTGAAAGGTACTGGAGAGATTTAAGTGATCAGGGACCTTCAAAACGAACTTCAGCCTTTAGTTTAACTTGGGGATCTTTGGGAAATATATGCAGAGCAGAAAGTTCCACAACTTATATATGAAGCGTTTCCTTATTACCTCTGTGACTGGGTGGAATTTTTGCATTACCCAATAGACATCACTGATGTGTTTATCTGTGTAACATCAAAAAGCTTCAAAATTAATTCTAATATAGGCTTTTTTTTGGACTTGGACTATAAAGATCAAGAAAAAGTAGATTCCTTATGATATGACCCCTTTAATTGAAAAGTAAGTAAATGTTGTAATGAATATCTTTGACTTGACTTTAATTCAAACCATTGAAGTTTGGGCAAGCGACACATCAAAAAGTTGAAGAGTTAGGTGCCTTACCTCTCCCGTACAGATTATGAGGGGCTTTTTCCTCAGCTCAACACATTTCCTGAGCTTACAGATCTGATGGCCCGTTTTTCGGTTCAGGCAACTCCTGCATTCTCCGCAGTTGATCTTGCGCAGGCAGGGCGTGCAAACACCACAATGAATTCTCTTTTTCCTGTCTCTCCTCTCTTGAACTTGAAGTAAACGCAGCTGAATATCCTCAATTTGGAGAGGAGGGTTTCCTGATGCCCCGTGCTCCAGAACCGACTCTGAGTCACTGTCAAACGAGGACTGGGTGCTTTCTGTGCTACTGGAGAGCGACGCCGTTGCCTGAGGCCCACGGCCCATTTCACAAAGAGTGCTGTTGTAAATGGTCATGCTCAGAGAGAGGAGAGAAAGCGCTCCCTCTTTCTTCATCGACATTTCGGCATCGTCAATTTCATCTTTGGTGTCCATGTCTGCAGTCCTTTCAAACTCGTTTTTTTCCTTCTGGGTAGCATTTGCAATGTTTTGAAGTGCTGGTGATTCATTAGAGGACTGAAACACTTGGGAGGCTACAATCTCACCTGCTTGCGTAGAGTTTTCTGGAGTGGTTTGAAAAGAATTGTCAGGAAAGTTCATGTGTGGAACAATGTGTTGAACTTCCTCAATCTGACCTGAAACATACTTATCTGATTGTGAAGGGGAGGGAGTTGTTGGGCCTGAGGTATTATTGTTGTAGGCAAAGTCCACATTATTGACGGGGTCGTGAGGGTCAGGCTGCTCAACAAACGCCGTGTTCGGCTGCTTGCTAGGAGCAGAGCAGCTTTCGTTTTGTACGGTTTCTGTGCCTGCTTTTACCGTCTCTTCCTCTGCCTCGTCAGAGTTGTGAACAACAGTCTCTCTGTGATCCTCCGTCGTTTGCTCTGAGCTTATGTTAACGCTCTGTCCCTCTCCAGTGGGAATTACAGCACCCTTTTGTTGTCCATCACCATTAGGATCATGAACTTCTGACCTTTTTGTATCAGTATCCTGTTCCCTGATCTCCAGACCTCCGTTTTTCTTTGAAGCCACTCTCCTGTAGGACTCAACTTCCCTCGGACACAAGACGCTATTGCGAGGTGACTTCCCTTTCCCATTAGGTTTTGACAACAAGCCATTTTGGTTCAAAGAACCATGCGTGTGCCTGGATCCTTTAACAACAAGGGCATTCTTGACTGTCCTCTTACTGGGCTTCCTGACAGCAGTCCTCTGGGCCGCCTTGGCTGCCTGTTTCTTGTTTATGGCCTTCTTGATCTCGCCATTGGCTTTGAGCAAGTTGACCGTTTGCCTCCTAGTCGTGGAAGCTTTCACCCTCCTAACATTTTGCTTTCTGGATGCACAAAATGACTTCTTGGGTGCTTTGGGAGTATGAGGCATAGCTGAAGCAAGTGAGGGTGAAGGAGGAGGAGTTCAGGATAGCCGGCATGGGAAACAGTATAAAGATGACTCTGGCCAACAGTACTTCTCAGATCATTCATGTAATGTTCCCTGCTTCGAGTAAGATCACATTGACATTTTTCCACTGATGACATATGGATATCTGGCTACCTGTGGAAAGGACAATTCATTATCGAATAATGTAGCATTATGTAGCATCTGTTAACATTTATTAAAGACTGCTTAAATCAAAATTGGGGTTTGTGGCTTGTGGCCCATATTTGTAGGCTTTAAAGACATCTATATGTTAGTGTACTCCTAAAATTTGACAAAATTCACTTCTAGCAGACTGAAATGCATCTGAAGACTCATCCTACACTATACAGATTTTTGCCCAATCAAATGCTCTCTAGAACGAGAACAGACACACCAGCAAGTAGGAAATTGTGATTCATGGCTGTGATGTAAACTTAAGGCCTCTGGGTATTTAAAAAAAATAACAAACACAGTAAAGAAAACTGTGCTCACCAAGCCATTAAACTGAGTCATTAACTTCAAGCTAATGAAGTGTGATGTGAACTATACAGTAAACTAATCAACTAACAGATAATCATGATGTCTGACATATCACATAGTTTGATGACTCTGTGTGCAGGTGCAAAGTATACTCCTCACTATTCCAAACTTCATACAGTTTCTACCATAAACCAACTCCATATGTAAATAAAGAACATATGTGAACATTTCAGTCAGGAAAAAGTGCACAATAGATGATATTGTGAAATGTTACACTAAAAGATAAAATATTGGTACACTAAAAGAAATATTATGCAGACTTTAGGTACAATGTATTCAGTGCACAAACACATTACGGATAGTACTGCTAATAAGACAAATCCTCATGCTTACCAAAAAGTACCATGGTATTACATGGTTTTCATACAGTAGTGTTACCATAGCTTTTGGACAGTGGCATGTTTCTTTAGACAAGTACCATAAATATCATGGTTTATGACTATGGTATTAAGTACCATGATTCTTTTTATTAGGGATACTCAAACATCCTACATTTACATGTTTATTGGTTTGTTTACATGTGTCAACTGTGTTTATGTGACTCAAAAGCTCCCTCAAGTGAAACAAGTGTTTTGGCACTTGTCCTGAGTAAAATGTAAACACAAATTAGGCAAGTGTTAGGTATGTTTGTTCTGACAAGTGGATCTAAAGACAAAGTTTATACACTGGCTGTGTCTCAAACCTAGTGAGCTCCCTACCTCCACAGCATTTTTGTGCGTCATAGGCGCGTGCAATATTGTGAGTCACGCGCCTACGATGCCCAAAACTGCTAAGTAGGGAACTAACTAGGTTTTGTGACAGCCGCCGTGGCTGACTAATCGCTTAACGTTCTCACACGCTTATCTCTACCAACAGTTCGTTTCAGTTTCTATAACCCGCTCTACAAACTTTCAAACGTGATACGAAGCAAATATTCAAAGAAGAGGGCTTTAATCCGTGGGTTGCTGTATTGTTATGAACACTTTGAAGGGAGTTGAAATACTTTACATACCAGAGAGACAGATGCACTGTCTGAGGGCTAATAATATTCCCCGCCTGTACGACACGACCGATCCTTCAGCATTTCTCTTCGATGGATCTTCCCTAGGCACGCGTGAATAACGTCTTCACAACGTATCTTTGAACTGTAACACTGACATGCTGCCACAGAGACTAAAGCACCTGATAAAAGGCAAATCCTTCTTATGTCAGTCCATTCACGGCAGCCCTCTGCCAGACTCGACCTACACTCTCCAGTCAACTTCAGGATATTTAATGGACGTCGGCGTGAGGCGGCGGGAAAACCCGGACTGGATTTCTGTTCTCAGGATAGTCAATCTGTGCAGAAATCAGCCTATGTATCGTATCAATTTTTAGGCTGCTAACTCACTGCGCTTTGAGCTAATTGCTAACACATCTAAATGCGTGTACCACGACTTCAGATGACGTCAGTTTCACTATGACTATCGTCACTTCTGAATGTAGCCAATCCAACAGAACCTTTGTCTGAGAATCTGTGCTTATCAGGCATAAACATATGACAATTATATCTGTATTATATATACGTCTCATGATTTCATTATTATTATTATTATTATTATTATTGTTATGCAATTTGAATATACAGACAATAATTCCTCAAAAAAGTCAGATGGCTAGAAAAACAATTAATTAAAACAATTAATATTATCATCAATGTTATTACTACTACTATTATTATATATAATACATGATATTATAGTTATAACTATATATAAATTATATCTATATTATTATTATTATTATTCAATTTTACTATACAAACAATTCCTCAAAATGTCAGATGAATAGAAAAACATATAACAATTAAAATTATCATTATTGTTACTACTACTACTACTATTATATATTATATTTATAAGTAAATTATGTCTATATTATTATTATTATTATTATTATACAGCATATTATGAAAAGGCATAATAGTTGCCTGGTGCATTAATATAAAGACAGCTCATAATATTAATGTACAACAACAGCACTAATAATAATAATAATAATAATAATAAACATTATTATTCTATCACGCAGTTTTCATATATAGAAAATGAATAGAAAACAAACAACAACAATTAATGTAATCAGCTAGGTTATTATTATTATTATACTATTATGCAGTTTTCATATATAGACAATAATTCAATAGATACAATAAACAACAATCAAAATCATCATCAATGATTAACGTAAATTCATTTTAATTTCACGTCACATTAATAAAAAAAACTTGCAATATCACATGTAATATTTTATCTTACTATATCTGATAAATGAACGTAATGTAGATGAATGTTAAGAAAATCACACAAAACGAAATGCTGTGGTGAGACGGGTTGACACGCAATTACGTGGTAATTCTGCGACAGGAAACGAATCAGTGAAGGACACGATATGAACGGGACTGCCGACAAACACGTGAAAAAATGTATTCCAGACCTTTGATTTGTATTTTATGTAAGTACATTGTTTAAATACAAAGAAATAAATACGTATGGATCTAATGAAGCGCGAATAGTTCTGTCGTCGTTGACGTATAGTGTTCACGCAGTTCAGACGCAGTGTTTATAACAGGAAGAGCTACTGACAGCTTCAGTATCACACAGGTCCATGTACAGTTGTGCAACCAATGACCTTGATTTTAGCCAGGATTTATTTTATCCGTTTCCAAGAATTCAGGTCAGAGCTGCTGAAAACTTATGTTTGTGAATGATGCAAATAGTTCAGTGTAAATTGCACGAGGAGTGAAATCTGTCTCTGGTGTATGTTAATATGGACGGTTAACGCACGGAATAAACAGCAGTAACCAAGGTAACAATATCGCACGTTGCGAAATGTTAGCAAAAAAGCAGACCAGAAAATTACACACTAAAAAGAAAGTAGCAAGAAGTGCCATGTTTTTTTGCACATTTACCATGGTAGTTTTTGACGTGAATATGGTAATCACTCAGTTTGATTTGGTTTGTCTTTCTAATTAGTGAACTGAATCTGTAAACATTTTCCCAAACCAAGGACTCATAAAGTAATACATTTACAACGCTGTCCAACTGTTTATGACTGATATGACTTTGCTGTGTGCATAGTCTAGCCCATGGCGCAGATGACAGATCAGTGGAGGCATTATGATACCAATGAACATGTTTGTTTACTCCATTCCAGAGTGTGCTGAAGACATGAATGTACTGCAGTCCTGATAGCAGCCAACATGACCACAGAGGCTGTGTCCTCAGGGACTCGGGCTCAGATCCCAGCTCCTGTCCAGAAAGACTACAACTACTGGTTACGCTCTTTTGCAGCTGGAGGTGAAGTTTTAATCACAAATTATTTTGTACTAAAGTATTTATATTCAGCCACTCTTGGTTATCTTGTAGCATGCAAGTATGCATAAATTGCTAGTATAGGTTGTAAATGTTTTTTTTTTTTTTTCCCCTTTGTTATTATTATTTTTTTAAATAACTATCTTTGCATTGATTTCTCAAGACATAAAATCATTTATTGAAGCACATCCAAGATGTAGATGAATTTGTTTCTTCATTAGAACAGATTTGGAGAAGTGTAGCATTGCATCACTTGCTCACCAGTGGATCCTCTGCAGTGAATGGGTGCCAAACAGCTGATAAAAACATCACAATAATCCACAAGTAATCCACACGACTCCAGTCCATCAGTTAACATCTTGTAAAGTGAAAAGCTGCATGTTTGCAAGAATCTAATCTGTTTAATGATTTTTAACTGTAAACCTTCGCTTCTGGCGATAATACATAACGCTTCCTACAGTGAAAAAGTCCATCCCTTGTTGTCCTCTTGCATCAAAATCCACCAACATATTTGTTTAGAACTTGATCTGTGCATATTTCTCTTCTGATTTAGACGAGGCAGCATTTTCACTGGAGAAAGTAATATTAAGAATAGAGGACTCTTATTTTAGCCGAAAGGAATACTTTGAAGTTAAAAATATTTTAATGATGGATTTGTTTATTTACAAACATCTTTTTGCTTCGAAAGACATTAACTGATGGACTGGAGTGATGTGGATTACCTTTGGATTATTGTGATGTTTTGATCAGCTGTTTGGACTCATTCTGTCAGCACCCATTCACTGTAGAGTATCCATTTGGTGAGCAAGTGATATAATGCTAAATTTCTCCAATATGTTCATCTTGGGTGGCCCGAGGGTGAGTAAATGTTCAGCAAATCGTCATTTTTGGGTGAACTATTTTTTAATGGTCACATGACGTGCAGGGAGCCAAATAAAATATGTAATGTTTTCTAGTAAGTGTTTTATTATTGTTATTTATTCATGGCGCAAATGTTGATCTGTTTCTATTTTACTTTTATATTTAGGTGTTGCAGGATGCTGTGCCAAGTCCACCATAGCGCCTCTCGATAGAGTGAAAATTTTACTACAAGCTCAAAATCCTCATTACAAACACCTTGGTAAGTTTTTTTTTGTAAAAGAACTATGCATTAGAATACACCAAACGGTTGAACATAATGTTATCTTGTATGTTTTTTCAGGAGTGTTTGCCACAGTTAAAGCAGTGCCAAAAAAAGAGGGTTTCCTTGGACTGTACAAAGGAAATGGAGCCATGATGATCAGGATTTTCCCATATGGAGCCATTCAGTTTATGGCTTTTGATCACTACAAAAAGGTTACTTTTGTTTCATAGTCATTATGCTCTAATGCCAGTCTTGGGGAATAACAAACTAAACATAGTGACGTTCCTAACATATTTATATTTTTAGTAGTGTGACAGTTGTTCAGTTGTTCAGAATATCATAGCTTTTCCAGTACTACTTATACTAAAATAGGCAATAATCAAACACAATCTCCTAAACTGTCCTCTCAAGTGAAGCACTAGTCTGATTCATTTTAAGGATTTGGTTAATTCATGATTTATTTCAGTGATCCCAGTTCAAAAATTCAAGATTCACAGACTTATTATATAATTTATAAGTTGAGGTAGTTTATGTGGGGCATTTTATGTTTTATTCTGGTATCAAAAACACTGTTTTCCATTGTAAATGTTGTAAATTTCCACTGTATTCATTGTAAATGTATCTCTACAAATGAGATTGGGGTTGATAAATACTACTCAATTATACTGAGTAAAATCAGTTATTTTATCTGATGGTTATATATTTGAAATTACTGTATATGGTCACCTTACAGCTTCAGCTTCCTTAGTTAACTACTTTTTGTCAGTAGCTTTTTTTTTATTTCAGTACTTTGTAGTAATTGCAATGTAGCTTCCCTAACTTCGATAACACTTGTGTAATTTCAGTTCCTTAAAACACAACTTGGAATATCTGGCCATATTCATCGGCTCATGGCAGGATCTATGGCAGGTTTGTGATTGTTTTTATGACTCTTTTCCAA
>JAFVLL020024311.1:0-25311 GCA_021397915.2 Tor tambroides | reverse complement strand
AGATAAGGATATGACCGTAAACAAAGTTTTTTGCGCTGAGGACGCACACGCATCTGTCAAAGCGCCTGACAGGGCAAGCCATTACGCTAATGCATTAACTTAAAGCTTAAAATAAAGAATTCTCATGTTTTGAGCAGCTTGGGTCACGTAACTCTCCCGCAGCATCTCATTCTGTTTCCTCCACTATTTTTAGATGCATTTTGTCCATAGAAATGCGTTATTCCGTGTTGTAATTTGAGCAACCGCTGAAGTTGGACGTGCACTGTGGGCAGACCCGATTAATCGATAATGAGAATCGTTGTCGATGATTTTCATAATCGATAATAATCGATTTTATCGATTAGTTGTTGCAGCCCTACAATATTGATGACGCCATTGTTTACAATACAACCGTTTAACGCACTAAGCGGTTTAGTGAATCAAAACACTAGACCAGCTAACCAATCTGAGCCCATTGTGTATTTTTGAGGGAGGGGCTTCATAAAACAAGGAAACGATCAGAGCGTTTATAGGAGAAGGGACAGATCAGTGTAGAATAAAGGTGAATTATGTGAAAAATATTGTATTTAAAAAAAAAAAACGAAGCATTAACATGTTAGACTGCACCCCATAAACACAATCAAACCTAGAAAAAAAAAAGTCAACCACCCCTTTAAAATATAACTTAATATTCCATATGATGATTATTGTTGTTAATAATGAAAAAGGAAACACAGTGTGTAATTGTTGGTAAAGCAGAAGGATTTTTCTTTCCTCCCAGGACCAGGTTGATGCAGCAGTGAAGCAGCTTTTGGCTCTGAAGGCAGAATATAAGCAGGTGACAGGACAGGACTACAAACCTGGAGTTCCCCCCGCTAGTGCTGCTCCATCAGCTCCAGCTCAGCCTGTCACCACCACCCCTGCTGTATCTGACTCCTCTGACAGCTCTCCTAAGTCTATTTACGATCGTGTCTCTCAACAAGGAGACCTCGTGAGGAAATTGAAAACAGAAAAGGCACCCAAGGTTTTTGACTGACTTCAGTTTTGCTTAGAATTTTTACGCACCTGATTTTCAAACAATTGTAAGTAGTATTCAACAATTGCTCATATTTTTACAGGATCAGGTGGATGCTGCCGTGAAGGAGTTGCTGTGTCTTAAAGCCGAGTACAAGCAACAAACTGGACAGGAATACAAACCAGGTGTGCCTCCATCCTCAGGCCCAGCCCCTGTACAATCTAGCCCTGCCCCACCCCAATCTAGCTCCTCCCAGCCTCAATCCAGCTCCTCCCCTCAGGCTCAAGCACTGTTTGCAGACATAGCCCAGCAGGGGGAGCAAGTGAGACGGCTTAAAGCAGAGAAAGCTCCAAAGGTTGGTTCGCATTTGTTTGCTGTATTTAATTATTAATGTGGCTTTATTTTTGTGCTCATGTGATTCTAATCTGCTTTTAGGAGCAAGTTGATAAAGCAGTGAAGACTCTGCTTGAGCTGAAGGGTCAGTATAAAGCCCTCACTGGGGAGGAGTACAAGCCTGTGACCACCCCAGGAACCTCAGGGAACACGGGAGGAGAAGACAAGAGCCGCAAGGAGCGGGAGAACAAGTCTGAGAAGCAAGGAGGGGGCGGTGGAGGAGGACGCAAGCAGCAGAAAGGAGGAGAGAAACCTCAACAAGGACAAGACTCTGGAACAGGTGGAGCAGGAGATGGCCAGGGGCCAAAGAAACAGACAAGGTGAGAAGCAAAATCACAAAGCTGAGCTATGGTTGCACAAGATGTTGATAAGTATTTGAATGGAGACTTGAGAAAGTTTTGCAGTTGTTTTAGTACTGCCATAACTGGTTTTGTCCTCCAAGACTAAACCTTAAACACAGTCTGTTCTGTCTGAATGTCTTTTCAGACAGTAAGCTGTATTTATGAACACTGAAAGATGTTCAGTTTTTCATTATGTTGCATTTGCAAGCAGGAACAGTAAATTCAGTCACTTCTTTTGTGTTTCTCAAATGTAGGCTGGGACTGGAGGCGAAGAAAGAGGAAAACCTGGCTGATTGGTATTCGCAGGTACACTTTGTTTGCATATTTTTTAAAACTGTAGTAGAAAGGTTTGTTTTCAGCTTTTTTTTTTCTTTTTTTTTCACAAAAATCTTTTTGCTGATTTCAGGTGATCACCAAGGCTGAAATGATCGAGTATTACGACGTCAGTGGCTGTTACGTGTTGAGGCCCTGGTCTTACTCTATCTGGGATGCCATCAAAGAATTCTTTGACCGGGAGATCAAGAAGCTGGGTGTGGAGAACTGCTACTTCCCCATGTTTGTTTCTCAGGCTGCCTTGGAGAAAGAGAAAAGCCACATTGCAGATTTTGCTCCAGAGGTGAGGAGATGGAAATGAAGGAATGAAAGGACATGAGCAACACTAGGCCATAGAAATGTTTGATACTTATATATTCTTCATTAATATTATTCAGCAAGGATGCAAAAAAATTGATTAAGCAAAGTCACTTACAATGTAAATGTATCACATTTTAACAAAAATTAAGCAGCACATCTGTTTTCAACATTGATAAAAATAATATTTTACCAAATCAGGATATTAGAACGATTTCTGAAGGATCATGTGACGCTGGAGTAATGATGCTGAAAATTCAGCTTTGTCATCACAAGAATAAATTACATTTCAAAATGTGCTACAATAGAAAACTGTTCTTTTAAATTGTAATAGTACTTCACAATATTATTGTTTTTACTGTTAATAGATGCATTTTTTTTATAATTGATAATTGAAATGAGAGCATATTATGGTGGAGCATACAGTATAATGTAATATTTGGGCTTATCAGTGTGTGGAAAATAGATGCATATTGAATGAATGGAAAATCAAAGATTTGCACATTTTATCTGCAAATGTCTTTAGGTTGCTTGGGTGACAAGATCAGGAAAAACTGAGCTGGCGGAGCCCATCGCTGTGCGTCCCACTAGTGAGACAGGTGAGAAATTGCATCTGTATCTTACATGGACACGATTATCATCTTTTTATTATCTATTTGATAAATTCAATTACTTCTTTCATTGATGCAGTCATGTATCCTGCTTATGCCAAGTGGGTCCAGTCACACAGAGACCTGCCAATCAAACTCAACCAGTGGTGCAACGTTGTGGTAAGTTTCAGCCTCAGTCAAGCACTTTATATCCCTTTTACAAGCCTGTGTATTCATTCCGCTTTTTGCTTTTCTCAGCGTTGGGAGTTCAAACACCCCCAGCCCTTCCTGAGGACCAGAGAGTTCCTTTGGCAGGAGGGACACACAGCATTTGCCACCAAAGAGGAAGCCGTAGAGGAGGTAAGATGTGATCTATTACACCACACTCATGATGTAATATTTACATGCAGATCCAGAAGTAATTTGTACCATGTTTCTGACCCTCCTACTCTTTCATCCGTCATGTGCGCAGGTTCTGCAGATTCTGGACCTGTATGCTCGAGTGTACGAGGAGCTGATGGCCATCCCTGTGGTCAAGGGCAGGAAAACCGAGAAAGAGAAGTTTGCAGGAGGAGACTACACCACCACTGTGGAGGCTTACATCTCAGCAAGTGGCAGAGCTATTCAGGTTAGCAAAACCTCTAGGTACTCCTGTTTTATAATCTTTGTTTGGTCTGTTTAACTACTTTAAAGGGTTAGTTCACCCAAAAATGAAAATTCGGTCATTAATTACTCACCCTCCCGCAAGACCTTTGTTCATCTTTGAAACGCAAATTAAGAGAGCTTTCTGACCCTCCCATAGACAGCAACACAACTGATATGTTCAAGGCCTAGAAAGGTAGTAAAGACAATGTTAAAATAGTCCATATGACATCAGTGGTTCAACCTTAATTTTATGAAGCTACGAGAAAATATATATATATATATATATATATATATATATATATATATATATATATATATATATATATATATATATATAATTTTTTTTTTTTTTTTTTTTTTTTGTGCTCAAAGAAAACAAAAATAATGACTTTTTTCAACAATTTCTTCTCCTCCTGTCAATCAGGAGTAAGTAATTAATGACAGAATTTTGGATGACCTATCTGTTTAAATATTTATTTAAAATAAAAAAGAATAAGAATAAAATAGAGTAGGGCTGGGAATTATTAATCTTCCAATTCGTTATTATAACGACATTCAGCTGCTATTTCAATATCATTTATTTATTTTAATGCATTTAGTATTTTATACATTTTGTCTGTTGTCCTGAATGTTGATTTTCTGTTTAACAACAATAAATATTTAATTATGTAAATAAAGTAATATATAATAAATGTAAATAAATAATAATAAATAAAAATTAATTAAATAAAAATAATGAATAAAAATGTAAATAAAAATAAATAAAATGTAATGATAAAAGTACTGTTTACAATAATACAATAAATAATAAATACAAATAAGTGTAAATAAACAATAAATTAATAAATAATACATAAACATAAAAATGTAAATATAAATAATAAAATAAAAAAATGTAATTATAAAAGTACTGTTTAAAATAATAATTAATACAATTAATAATAATTTAAAACTTCAATTAATATAATATTTTTTTAGTCTTGTTAAGACAAGAATCCTATTACTACTGATATTTAGGGTTTGGAATGTGATCAGAACACAACAACAATGTCCTAGAAACCCACCCGCAGCACCCTAACATTCAGAAAATGTAAAAATGTACCTGCAAGATAAGTCATTGAAGTCTTGTATCAACATCAAATTACTGCAGTACGCTCTGAAACTCTCCAATCACTCTCACAGGGAGCCACATCTCATCACCTGGGCCAGAACTTCTCCAAGATGTTTGAGATAGTCTTTGAGGACCCTAAGAGACCGGGTGAGAAGCAGCTGGCCTACCAGAACTCATGGGGCATCACCACACGGACCATCGGAGTCCTGACAATGGTTCATGGAGACAACATGGGCCTGGTGCTGCCACCCAGAGTAGCATGTCTACAGGTGCTGGAGATCCATCATTTCTTCTTCTTCTTCTTCTTCTTCTTCTTCTTCTTCTTCTTCTTGTTTATAATGGATCATAGTATTGTATTCAAACTTACACTGTGATTTGCAGGTCGTCATCATTCCTTGTGGCATCACAGCCACTCTCCCAGAAGCAGAGAAAGAGCTTCTGTTGGCCCAGTGCTCCAAATATCTTTCCAGACTACAGAAGGCCGACATCAGAGTCAAGGCAGACCTGCGTGATAATTACTCACCTGGCTGGAAGTTCAATCATTGGGAGCTGAAGGTATGCTGAAGGTTCTCTCATGGCATAATCACACCAGTACAGGCTGTATGTCTGACTTCCTGTTTTCTGAATGCAGGGTGTGCCCATAAGGTTGGAGGTTGGGCCAAAGGACTTAAAACAGGGCCAGTTTGTAGCAGTAAGAAGAGACACGGGAGGAAAGGTCACTGTGCCAGAGGCTGATGCTGAGAAGAAAATCCTAAACCTTCTGGAAGAGATCCAGAGCAACCTCTTTAAACGGTACAAACACCCGCTGACCTGATATCACCACATTAGAGCTCTGTCTTTTCCATCAGATGCAGAATGACTTAGGGTTTTTTAACTTGTCACAGGGCCTCTGATGACTTGCACAAACACATGGTTGTGGCTGATACGATGGAGCAATTCCAGAAAGATCTGGACCAGGGAAGAGTAAGTAAACTATGTGGATCCAGAGCTGGTCACTATTTTCCACCAAAACCAGAATTTTGCTTAATTTATATAATTTCTCACAGATTGTGCAGATTCCCTTCTGTGGAGGCATAGAGTGCGAGGAATGGATCAAGAAGATAACAGCCAAGTAAGAAATTAGTCCATTTCACCATGCTTTTGGGTTTTTGCTCCTAGATAACCAGTATTCTGTTACCTACAACATTTTTTTTAAAAAATATTTCAGTGCCAAGGACCTCTAAATCCCCCAAGAATCCCTGCAATGGGACCCATTTGATATATAATTTTATTTATAAAGACCCAATTATACTGTTTTTGAGAAAAATATTAAGCATGATATAATAGACAACTTTTTCTTTTTTGTATAAGTGAATATATATATATATATATATATATATATATATATATATATATATATATATTTATATATATATATTTATATATATATATATATATATTATATATATATATATATATATATATATATATTTTAACTATAATTTTAATTTAAAAAAAAAAACGTGTGTGTATATACACATGTAGTAAAAGTAGAACTGTCACAACTTTGTAAATTTATAAAAAATAAAAAATCTGAAATGTTGCATAAGTATTCAACCCCTAACTCAGTACTTAGCTGAAGCACCTTTATAGCCCCAAGTCTTTTTTTGTTTGATGTGACAAGCTTTGCTCATCAGCATTTGGCAATTATCTGCCATTCTTCACCTCAACTGTTTACTTCTCAAGCTCTGTCAGGTTGGATGGGGGCAGATGCACATTTTCAGGTTTCTCCAGAAGTATTTAATTGAATTCAAGCCCAGGCTGTGGCTGGGCCACTCAAGGACATTCACAGAGTTGTCTATAAGCCACTCTTGCTGTGTGTTTAGGGTCATTGTCCTGTTGGAAGGTGAGCCTTCTGCCCAGTCTGAGGTTCTGAATGCCCTGGACTGGGTTTTCATTAAGGCTACCTCAATATTTTGGTGCATTGAGCTTGTCTTCTACTCTGATGAGTCCCTCAGTCCCTGCTGCTGAAAAACAGCCCCACAGCATGAGGCTGCTACCACCACACTTTACTTTTTGATGGTTCTCTGCAGGTGATGAGCAGAGCTGGTTTCCTTCAAACATGATGTTTAGAATTGAGGTTCATCAGATCAGAGAATCTTGTTTCTCAGAGTCTGAGGGTCCTTTAGGTGCTTTTCTGCAAATTCCAAGTGGGTTTTCATGTATCTTCACTGAGGAGAAGATTGAGTCTGGCCACACCGCGATAAAGCCCAGATTGGTGGAGTGTTGCAGTGATGTTTGTCCTTCTGTAGGTTTCTCCCATCTACATATATGATCATGGAGCTCAACTGATTTATAAAACATTTATGTTTTTATGTATAATAAATTTGCAAAGATGTTAAAAACCTGTTATTTGCTTTGTCATTATGGTATGTGGAGTGTAGATTGTTGTGGGGAAAAAAAAGTAATTTAAAGCGGTTTAACTTTAAGGCTGCAACATAACAATGTAAAAAAAATGAAGGGGTTTGAATACTTCTGCAAGGCACTGTATGTATGTATGTGTGTGTGTGTGTGTGTGTGTATGTATGTATGTATGTGTGTGTGTAAAAGTTTAAATTATTTTAACACGCCACTCACGTGCGAGACTCTGCAAAAGATGCAAGCGCAGCAGTCATACATGTCCGTAGTTTCGACTACACGCAGTAGTATGTTTTTAAGGGGAAATAACCAACATGGGAAAATTTCTATTTATTTTTGATTAATGGTTCAGCCCTAGGTTACCATTAACACTTTTGTCCTGTGTCCTCAGGGATCAAGACCTGGAGCCTGGTGCGCCTTCAATGGGAGCCAAGAGTCTGTGTATCCCCTTCGAGCCATTGAAGACCCTGCAGGCCGGTCAGATGTGCGTCAGCGGCAAAGAGCCTGCGCTGTTCTACACGCTGTTTGGTCGCAGTTACTGAGACAGTTTTTCATCCTTAAAATAATGACTCACCTTCTCCCCTTGTCAAATGCACTTGCCGAATAACTCTTAAGACATCTGTCATCTCCTCTAACCACTCAAAATACTGCTTTTTACTATATTTTAGGGGAATCCCCTCTATTTTTCTGGTCACAGGTTTACTAGCTGACAGGCAGAGAGTTTTAGGCTGAGATTAGATGATCTATGCCGCCATACTAAACCTTTGCACATCTTTGTCCTAAATAAATGTCTGACAATTGTAATGAACTTATTATCTGTAATAAAGGGATTCTTAATTTCTATCATTTTTTTGTGCTTGTCATGACTGTTGTATCTGGTTCGTGTACATGGGGATCAGAGATTGTATTTTCTGAAATTATGTAACATACTCCACACACCAAGGCATATATATATAATATATATATATATATATATATATATATATATATATATATATATATGAATGAATGAATGTTGTTGTTTTTTTTCCCCCAATGTTTATTTTAATGCTATTTGGACAAACAGCTAATTCATCACCATTAAGGTATTTTTACAAACATCATAAAGGTTATTATAAAAATAATATTCTTTACTTAATAAACACTAACATTATACATGCACATTAGTTCAAATCCAAATATTGATCATAAATTGTGCATAATGCAAATTAAGGGTAGAATAAGAGAAAAACAAGAACCAAATTAAAAAGTGCTACGTTGTAATATAAAAATCTGAAAAATGATACATTTGGGTATAAAAAATATCAAATAAATAGTTTGTAAAGCTCACAAACTTTAATTTTTTTTTTACAAACTTATCTTATAGCTTTCTTATTTAAAGAGTCTTTAATATAAATACTGTCTATATGCAGTCGTACTTCAGTAAACAAAATCATAAAGTTGGGTTTTAATAAACTTGCATTTATAAATGTGAAATTTGTTCTTAATATTTCATTTTGTTACAACGCGACTCAAGCCCCTGTAAATCTCGCGAGAGTTTCGCACTATGGTTACCTTCTAGACGAGAGCACGTGCTAGGCGTATTGTCAAACGCACAGGTCCGCACACCGCTCGCCCCGCCCCGCCTGTTCGTAGGACGTCAAATTCTCGACAGAAAACTGCGGAAGCAATACGTGGAAAAACTATTTTAGACTATCAGCGTTTCATTACACCTGTTGCGATTTCTTTACGACGGTAAGTGGGATATTATCTTTTTATTGGCTTACACGACGTTAATAAACAACGTTTATTGCGGTTTAGAGTATGTATGACGTAAAAAAGGTTTATTTACGTCCAAGTGTCTTTTAATATGACCTCTACATTGTTGAAAAGCCAAAACAAAGTACATTTCATCAGAACAGCGTTATCTGATTGTCCAAAAATATATATTTGTGTCATATGTCGTATGTCATATATTTGTCAAAAGACAAGTTTTTTTTGTGATGTATGATTATTAGTGGTTTTCAATCTTCACAGACCCATGTACCCTTATATCAGACATGCTGACCAACCCAGAGACCCCTACTCACACACACACACACACACACACACACACACACACACACCCATGTTCGTTTTTGTGAAAAGTGGGGACATCCCATAGGCGTAATGGTTTTTATACTGTACAAACTGTATGTGCTATTGCCCTACACCAACCCTACACCTAACCCTACCCCTTACAGGAAACTTTGTGCATTTTTAGATTTTCAGTACACTCCATTCTGTGTGATTTATAAGCGTTTTGAAAAGTGGGGACATGGGGTAATGTCCTGAAAAGTCACCTTCTCTTTGTAATACCTATGTCATACCTTTGTCATTATACAAATCTATGTCCTGACTTTTCACAAAAACGCGCACACACACACACACACACACACACACACACACAAACTTAAAAAATTTAAATCTTTTAAGAAGGCGTAGATCACATGGAATAAATAAATTATAAATTCAAACTACAGTTTGCATATCTAAATAGTTTTGTTTTACTTTGTGCAGTTTTATTCTTTTCTATTTAATTTTTAAATTTAAAAATTTAAATTAAATTTTATTGATTTATTCATGGATGGATGGATGGATGGATAGACAGATAGATAGATAGATAGAAAATATAATGTTCATGTAACTTCAATATTTTACATTTGTTTCTCCCTCCCAGATTCCTGTGTCCTCTTCCTGGTAATCGAAGTAAAGCAACTGAGGAAATGTCTTTGGAAGGAAGCTTATGTATCTGCCTCTGAAACACAATGGGAACTCCCTGCCTCCTGTGGGACACCAGAGAACAAACTGCTCACTGACAAAAGTGTAGCTACAAAGACGACAACAACAGAATTTAGGTCAATAGGGATAAAGGCATGGTAACCCTGCTGATCCTGCTATAGCTTGACAGAACAAATAGATGTACAGTAGACAGAACAGAAGTAGACTCCCAGGTGCAATTGAATTACATTTCTGTGTGTAATGGGGGAGTGTATGCTGGACCATTATGGTGAAGATGGTTTTCAAAGTTGTGAAGGCTTTGGCGATTGGTCCACGTTCAGCTCTGTGGACTGGACAGAAGCCCAGCAAGATGGCAGTGGGTTTTCAGACTGGAGTGCATTCCAGGACAATACCAGCAAAGAGGAATCATCAAGCCTACCTGTGGCAGAAGCAGGAACTTTCGAGTTTCCTGAAAACGTATGTTTTGTAGTTTTGCATATTTTTTTCGGTGGTTGCATTACTAAATTCATTTACTGTTCTAGCACTGTCTGTGCTGATGTGTTATTGTGGTATTTAATGCTATTGTTTCACAGACTGAAAATGGCGATAAGGGGAATCCCTGGTTCATTTTTAATGACTGCTTTCAAGTTGAGGGGGCAGAGAAAGACCCTGTTGTGATGGAAATCCCTACATTGTCTGTGCTACAGCAGAGCACATTAGACAAGCCCCCTCAGTCTGCAGCAGTATCAAGGTACCTGTCTATGGCTTTTGTTATGAAATAATGAACCCGGTTGTGGTGAGATGTATTGCATATAGCCAGTATAGTTCTTACTGGAGTAGCTGGTTCATTGAGCAGCCATCTTGGTAATGACTTTTTGCTCAATCTATTATTTTTTTCATAAAATTAATTATGAATGCAATTCATACATACAATGACTTGAATATTCCTTGCCCTAATATTTTATTATTATGATTATTTTTAGAAGAAAAAAAAAACACAGGTGAAGTAGTTTTGTTAAAGCATTATAAATATTTGAGTTTTTTTTTTTGTAAATGATTATTAATTGTTTATTATTAGTAGTATTAGTTGTAGTATTACAGATATATAGACTCAAGTTGATGTATTTAAGGTGCATGAAAAATATATAATTTTAATTGATTAGCAGGGTTATTATTGTTTACTGAAAATGAAAACCATAAGTTATTTATATATATATATATATATATATATATATTAATAAAATAAATAGTAAAAATGACAAAAATAACAAAATCACTAAATCTTTAACTAAGGCGAAAACAGACAGAATAATAAAAGACAGAGTAATAAAATCAAATCTCTTTTAGATAGTTGCCTTACATGACTTTTTTAATTAAACTTTTATTGAAAACAGTATGAATACACAGCGTACATTTATAAGAACACTAGATTAGATGAATAGATTTTCTCTGTTCTTTATCTTAGTCACCCTTATTCGTCATTGACTCTCTAACTGAACAGGGAAAGACTGAAATCTCCAGTATGTGTACATTGTCAATATTTTCCCTGATTGAAGTGCGCTCAAACAACTTTGCACAGTAAAATGTTGTGGTTTATTAATCTCTGCACACAAGCCTGTTTTAATTAATGGAGTATCAGTGGAGTGTCTGTCATTGTCAAAAGTCTTTCCCACTCTCTTTTTTTTCCCCCATCAGCAAAGCTGCAAATTTCTGGTGTCATCTACAGTCTGGGTCTGAAATTCTCAGACTGTCAGGTCCCAAACCCAAACTACACTCCCATGAAGGACTGCTCAGAACGCTCCAGCTCAGACAGCCTGACGCAAGTGCTGACTCACAGGTGAGTACAGGACGAGTATTAAAATCTGGCATATTGGCACACCCTTTGTCCTACAGACATTGTTACCTCATGTGGCTTGTTGAGGTGAGAAGTGTGCTGAGTGCTGATACATATTCTGACTTTTGTGGTGCTGTTAAGAATAACGAAACCTTTTTTTTTTTTTTTTTTTTAAGACCACTACTCTTTTTGATCTTGAACTAGAAGACCCTCCTGGAGCACTAATTCAAACCAAGGTGTGTGTGTGTGTGTGTGTGTGTGTGTATCCTTTTTGTTTACCTATTACTACTTGTTTTTTTTTTTATTCATGTAATTGACTAATGAACTAATAAACTCATAACAATGAATAAACTTGTAATATTAATTTGTGATGAAGTGTTTCTGTTGTTGTTTTTTTGTAGCTGATGCCATCATCACAATGTCGGAACGCACCGGGATTCTTTTATCAGATCTCACGCCAGTGGCTCAGCCAGTACAACATGAACCTGCTGTCCCACCAGAACAAGAAAGATCCTCTGCAATAATCAACATCACATGTACACACGCACACACACACGCACTCTCTTACAGTTGCACTGACACACACTACTTGAGAAAACCGAAACTTTCAGGTAAAGTTTTCATCCAAAAATGAACATTTTGTCATCATTTACTCAGCTAGTTGTTCCAAACCCATTGTAAATGCATTGGAATGAGCTTCTAGTTCATTCTTCAAAATATCTCAGAAAATCATACAGGTTTAGAAGTAGCCTAAATGATGACCGGATTTTCATTTTTGGGTCACTTTAAACAAAGTACACACTACTGCCTGCCTGCATTCATTAATGTGTACGGAAACAAGCACAGAAAATTTTTCCAAGCACTTTCATAAATAAATCCAAGCCTGTTACAAAGCGTACTTAGCAAAAGTGCACACTAGCTCAGGAAGGAATTCCTAACTTACTTGATGTACACATTTTGGCACTGATTTAACATCAAATGGAGACTTTTAACATTAGCAACAGAAGAGAACTAAGTGCCTAAAAAGAACAAAATCACTGTAAACCTCAAGTACAGGAAGTTAATGCAGCCATTTACCTATTTATATATTCCACTGTCTGCTGCTGCTGCTGCCTACGCTCATGGCTTACTGTTCTTAAAGCTACATTTTTATTGTGAACTGACATCTGAAATGTTTGAATGTATTTGGTATATTTATATTGGAAATATTTAATATTTTAAACAAGAACATATGAATATACAGCTCTAATAGTTGTGTCCTGCACTTTAGAGCAGTCTGGCTTTAAAAAAAATAATAATAATAATAAAAAGAGAAAAGTTTAAAGCTCCTCAACAGCATATTTTGTTTTATTGTTTGTTTGTCCCTTATGGCTTCTGTGGTATATGCAATTATAAAAAAAAGATCAAGTAATAAACAGTTTGAACTTTTGACCTTTTTGTGTCAATCACAATTTTTAATGAAAGCATAAAGTAAACTTAAAGCTAACTTCAAGTCTAATTTCATATCAAGATCATTTAAATATATCAGCAATTTGTCAGCAAATTAGTCAAGTTTCATTTTTATCTGTTAAAACCATTTGCCTGATTTAGTCTGCCATCTTCCACTTAAAAATGTAAAGAAAGATTGGTACATTTAGCTTTATGTGAACAAATGTAAGATGATTCTGTCAAACTTCCTGTCATTCTCTGTGCTCGCGTTCAAACGGAAAACAGAACTGCTCTACCTTTTATTACAACCTAGCAAATGGGAAGTTCACAAACAGTTAAAGGTCATGGAAAGCACAAGTTACAAACACATTTGAGCATCCGTTCTCATGCTCAAGGTCCTCACCACAACAAAACATTTCAAGACCTATTCAGAGGGAACTGATTATTCACACTTACCACGTACAGTAAATTAGCATTGTGATTTCTAGTACAGGGCTGTTCATATAGATTTTTGTAAAGTATTATTTTTGGAAACGTTGGGTTTGATTTGCCTACAGAACATGAAGAGCTAAATAGATGTGGTGTAACCATATTTACTCCTTTTTTTTTTTTGTCATGATTTACATTTGTAATACTAAAAAAGATGTTACTTTTAAAAGTAGAGTCATAAATTCCTGAAGATCAACTGGTAGAGCATGTTGATAACAATGGCAAAGTTGTTGTTGTTTTTTTTTCTCAGGGAACATAAACTGATAAAATGTATTGTAAATGCACTAATCTTGAAACTACTTCTTGTAGTTTGAAAGAGCAATTAATCATCGAACTGATGCATTTCTTCACCTCTGATTTGTAATCAAATAATGAGGTTATACTGAGGGGTAACAGATGGGTTTTCAGTAAAAGTTAACTGTCTATGTACGGTAGTAAAACAAAGAAAAATGGCTGTGGCCAAAAAAGGAAAACTTCAACACTCATAATGCATTGGGCTTGATCACACCATCCATGAGTAGAGATACAAAAACGCGGAAGTACGATCTGTAGTTTCCAGATAACGCATTGTTCATTTATGTGTACTGACACTGTAAACATTACAATACAAAGCTGATTAAAAATCAGTGAACTTATCCTTTAAATCAGAAAAAAATAAGCCATTCTCAAGGCCATGTGTTTGAGTGTGTAACTACGTGTCTTAATGCAGGCACACAGTACGTACATGTCTAGACTGTCACCTGCAAGCAGAAAGACATCCTCTTTTTTTGCACATCAGCACCTTACTTAACCTCTAACCATTTCCTTGTTACTTGTCTGTGGCTTCATGCATCAATTCACACCAAACTCAAAAAAACGTCTCCTTATTTCACACTTCGACTATGCTAAGATCAATATAAAATGGCAAATAGTACTGACGAAAAAACTTGTCAGGTTTTCACTTTCAAATTAATGTCTCTAAAAATGTTGTGGTGTAACCATCAGTAAAAGTAATAACTTGTTTTTCTTATTTTCAAAAAAGGTTAAAGTATATTTCTTTTTTTTTTGGAAATATGCATTAATTCCATTAAAGGTGACATATCATGAAAATCTGTCTTTTTCCGTGTTTAAGTGGGTCCCTGGTGCATCTACCAACCCAGAAAACATGAAAGAACAACCCAGTACATTTTTTGAAAGTGAAGTGACATGAGGCCAAGTATGGTAACCCATTCTTGGAATTTGTGCTCTGCATTTATCCCATCCGAAGTGCATACACACAGCAGTGAACACACACCCAGAGCAGTGGGCAGCCATTTATGCTGTGGCACCCAGGGAGCAGTTGGGTTTACTGAGGTGCCTTGCTCAAGGGCACCTCAGTCATGGTATTGAGGGTGGAGAGAGCACTGTACATTCACTCCTCCCCACCTACAATCCCTGCCAGACCTGAGACTTGAACCCACAACCTTTGGGTTACAAGTCTAACTCTCTAACCATTAGGCCACAACTGCCCAATGTGGATAAGCCTTTCTCTTGTGAAAAAAAACGAGCAGCTCAGAGTTTGCTCCCCCAGTGACGTAGAAAGGAGATCTCAGTATAATATTACTGCCCCTTATTCTGCACGTTTCCAACCACGGCACCGCCATTGTGTTTTTGCAAGTGACAACAGCGTACCAGTTTTAACAAACTTGTGTATTTTACAGTGTAAGTGCAATAAGACATGAAAGAGAACTTAGTTTAGTTCTCACATGCCATGTGACAGCTGCTTTCTGTGCACGTGCTTCACATGTTTACACTCAGAAAACCGTATATTAGAAGTTTAAACTGATTTGGCTTTAAAACGCATGATTTCAGCGTGACAGACATGATAAGCAAAACCAAACAGATGTTTTTTTAGCAGAGTATCTGAGGAATGAGCTGTAAAGGCACAGCCCTATTCTAGAAAAGGGGGTGGGGAGCAGCAGCTCATTTGCATTTATAGAGACATGCACGAAAACAGTGTGTTTCTGCTTCCACATAAAATAGTCATTTTTAAAATGATATAATAAATGATCTGTGGGGTATTTTGAGCTGAAACTTCAGACACATTCTGGGGATTTATATTACATACTGTAAAAAGAGACATACGTATTATGTTTAAGTTGCACCGCATGACATTTTACACTTCAATAAAAAGGTCAAATTACCTTGCATTTCATGAGATCTTGACATGCCATGAGGGTCTTTTTCTGTTGCACAATTTCTTGCTTTATGTTAATCACACCACTTGACTTTGGCAGAACATTTTTTGTTTTTCAAATAATACATTTTAGAATTTCCGCATGCAAAATCATTCAGATGTTTCAAAAGGAATTAATGCAATCTAGAGATTTCGCAACGGAACAGCCAACAGAAAGCTGCGTGGTTTGAGAGTGACCTTTGTGTGAGCTGAGCTTCATACAGTACACTATTGACAACAGACCTTTTTTCCCAGTGAAATTTTGCCAAAATTCCATTAATGCGATCTTAGGTTATTGTATATTTAGAAATGCATTTTTAAATGCATTCTTTAATTAACAGATCTGGTTGTTGATTGGATGGAGGTAGATCTGAATGTGAGCTTACAGTCAACTGTACGAAAGAAGTGCGGTTTACGCAGATGCAATTATTGGAGAAATCTGCCATATGTCACCAGAGAAAAGTCGTTTCACCGAATGATTATGACATTTTGATTAAAAATTACAAGGGCAGTTGCGCCGATAGTCTTGTGGGCAGTGTGCCGACATACAGTGCTATTGTGCTACAAGCGTCCTGAGTTTGAATCTTGGCTCGTGGACCTTTCTTGATCCTACTCCCTCTCTCTCTCCCACTTTGCTTCCTGTCATTACACTGTCCTATCAAAATAAAGGCAAAATGGCAAAAAAAAAAACATTGTCCACAATAAGGTAAATAACATGCATTTAGAAAATAGGGTTCCTGTAATGCTTTCCAAATGTTTTTAATTAACAAGCATAACAGAAATATTTCACACTTAAATTCCAAACATTTAAATGTTGTACAGGCTACAGAAAAAGCAAAATAAGTCCCAGTTGAAAAAACGAAAGAAATCATGCAAAAGAAGAAGATCTCAAGCTGCTACGTATCCCTTGCAGGCCTTTGTGGATCTTCTTATGAACATTGCTACTGCTAAGCACATAGAAAACAGGGTTTATGGCACTGTTGATGGTAGACAGACCCAGAGAGATCGTATAGGGTGTGTAGACACTTCTTTCAAAGTCACATTTCCCATTCGAGAAGTGGAAATTGATGGCACGCAGCAAAAGGATTACATGGTACGGCGTGAAGCAGACCAGAAAGAACAAGATGACGGCTACGGCCAGGTTACGAATTTTGACTTTGGCCCGTGGCTTCAAACCCGTGCTAGCTTGAACTTTAGCAATGATGGCCAAGTTGGTGACTATTAAAATGCACAGAGGCATGAAGAAACCGATGAAGAAGCGGGCATAGTTGAGTCCCGTCACTACAATAGAGGGGTCGCTTGGCTCAAAGCACCGCTTCTCCATTTTCTCTGAGTCGCCCTCTGTCATGATGAAAACTGGAACGTGTCCCACAGCAACGACCACAACAATCACAACGGTTATGATCACAGCATGCCTCATTCTTCTCAGACCTCGAGACTCCAAGGCGTAGACCACCGCGACAAAACGGTCTGCGGAAATGCAGCACATCAAGAAGATACTGATGTACATGTTGTTGAAGAACACATAGCCAGTGACCTTACAGGTCAGAGAGCCCCACTCCCAGTGATGGCCTCTGTTGATGTAAATGGCCCAGAGTGGAAGTGTGCCTAGATACATCAGGTCACATACCGACAGGCTGAAGAGGTAGACTGCTAGGACGTTCTTCCGGCACACTTCGAGGAACGTGAGGAAGACTGTGATCAGGTTAGCAGGCAGACCTAATGTGAGGACTGTGCTGTAGAGAACCACAAGCGGAAGTGGGTTTTCCTCCTCGTAAGGTGGTTCGCAGCTGTTTGTTGGCCTGGTTATGTTCATGTTCACTGGAAAGCTGAGAGCAGGATCCAAAATGATGGAGAAAAAAACATAATTCAGTTAATCCAGCGTTTCGTTTAAAAAAAAGCATGGGGTTGATATGAAAACAAAGAAAGGACCATTAAAAACAAAGTTACACTCTTAAAAATAAAGGTGCTTCACGATGCCATAGAAGAACTCTTTTTGTCTAAATGGTTCCATAAAGAACCTTTAACATCTGAAGAACCTTTATCTTTCACAAAAGGTTTTTTGTGGCCAAAGAAGGTTCTTCAGATTATAAAAAGAAAAGGTAAGAAAGAGATGGTTCTTTAAAGAAACTTTGACTGAATGGTTCTTTGTGGAACCTAAAATGGTTCTTCTATGGCATCGCTGTGAAGAACCTTTTTAAGCACCTTTATTTTTAAGAGTGTAATGGCAACAGTAATGCTGGGGGAAAAAAAATAAAAAAATTCTCACATGCTACTTGAAATACATTTATAGAAGTATTCTGTTCTCATTTCCATTCAGTTTACTTCCCACAGTTAAGTCAAATATTATCAAACACGATATGGGTCATTTCTACTAAGCAGGACATTTTCATATCATCATATAGTCTAGCCTTACTAGATGGAAATTTAAGATCCCAATTAAATGAACATTGAAATTTATCATTTTTAAAATGACTAAGCTAGCCATGTGACCTAAATATGGAGACCACCATGAGGCAAAACCACTTTTATTAAGCTACTGATGTTTCTGGAGACTGGTGTGAGTGTATTTGTGTGTTATTTTATCAAAATGTAAACTTTAAATTTTCCCATCCACTTTTTCAGAAAGAAAATCATAAACATTTTGACATTTATAAAAACATTCTACACTGTTAGATAAATTGAGTGTATAATATCTGTAACACTTTACAGTATGGTTCCATTTGTTAACATGAACGAACAATGAAAAATACTTCTAAAGCATTTACTAATCTTAATGGTAATTTTTCCACATAATTTTAATACTCACAGACCTGCGCACTTAAATATTAGGCTAGTACGGTTTACCTCACGGAAATTAACCATGGTTTTACCACAAATAAAACCAAACGCATATGGTTAATATAGCTAAACCACCACAAACTGACCATGGTTGTACTGTACCTCCATGTTGTACATAATAAAACGAATAAAACAGTTACCTCTTATTCCAGATGATCGCAGAAACTCTACTCAGTATTCCTGTTCATGTCATCAGTCTCAGTTCCTATTTGTTCAATCAGCCCAAACTCTCTTTTTCATTCCAGCGAACTTGGTAATACTGCGTTGAGCTGCGCATCTTAAGTGAAGGAAGTGATAATGATGAGCGTGTTAATGCACACGTTGTGAGATGCTGCTTGCCACAGACAGAGAGGAAATAGTGGTTACGTCTGATATAGCAAGACATTTTTGAGTAACATTTAATTATTTACAGAGTGATGAAAATTTGATTCCACATTTCTTTGGGTGACGTCATTTGTGACCATTATTTTAATATTTAGATACAGGGGTTGGATAAACGGACTCTCCCTTTTACTGTAAATACTGTTGTAAGTAGCAGTGTTTATTTGACCTTGACACTAACGTTGGATTGAAACACGATCCTCCAAACCACCCTTGGCATAAGTATTTCTGTGGCGTTTACTGGGGGTTAATTTGAATAAGACATTCTCTCATTAATAAACATTATAATAAACACCAAAACTTTTCCCCTACTATGTTTCAGTGGACTGCACTGTTAATGAGTTTCCATCATGAAACAAAAAAGTGATATTCCTCCAGAGGGCGCTGCAGGGCTAAAAATGAGAAAAAAATTAAGTTTGCACAAAATTAAAATTCTGTCATAATTCACTCCTAAAGAGCGATTACAAGTTGGATGGCATCCATAGCCAATATTTTTTTTAACCACAAAACTCCTCCAAATCACAACATTGTCAAAGATTATAAGATTATAAATCACAGCTTCCCTCTTCACTGTTAATCTTCAGGAACTATACAAGGACCTGGACCATCATTTTAAAGTGGAAAAAAAATGCTTATGTCTAAGGCATATTGTGGTAGTAATTAACAGGTAATTCTTTATAATACATCATACTAGTTATTTAATAGTTCTTAAAGTTAATTTCATTTACAACCCGAATTCTGAAAATGTTGGGATGTTTAAATTTGAATAAAATGAAAGCTAAAAGACACAATCCACCTTATTCCTAAACTATAAACTAGTGTGTTCATAATTAAGACAATACACTAAAATAATATGGTAAAACACACCAATATCAAGCAGCAAAACGAGCGGTTTTGTACAGCTAAAAATAGCTGGAAGCGAATGAGACTGGAAGCAAGCAGTGTTGCCAACTAATTTTCAGTGGAAGTTGCTAAAGGAAGGTCAATTTGTTGCTAAAAGTTGCTAAATGACACTGTGATGTCATTGCTAGAAAATTACTAGTTTTCCATTTTTCTCTGTTTTTTCTAGATATTTTTCTTCATCAACAATGATCAACAATTGCAAGTATACAAGCTAACAAGGTGTATCATATAAATAAACAATTATTCAGCTATTATTATAATTATTATTAATAATAAATTGAACAATTGAAAATAGCAGCTAACTTAATGTGATGTTTTTACTGCTAGGCATCTTTGGTTTCCTCTTTTTGTGTAATTTAGATGGAAAATGTGTGCCTTTTTATTGTTTGAGTCACTTAACAAAAGTTGAAAAATTTTAAAAAAGCTAAATTTGTTGCTAGTTGCTTTTGAAAGAAAAAGTTGCTTGGGTAGTCTGAAAAGCTGCTAAATTTAGCAACAAAATTGCAAAGTTGGCAACACTGGAAGCAAGACCCATAAAATTTACAAATGGCCACGCCCATTTTTATGGGAATAATGAGGTAGATAGAACATAGAGAACATAATAAATGTTTAAACGAAGACATTTTACACTTTTATCCACTAAATGAGCTCATTTCAAATTTGATGCCTGCTACAGGTCTCAAAAAAGTTGGCACAGGGGCAACAAAGGGCTGAAAAAGCAAGAAATTTTGAAAAGATTCAGCTGGGAGAACATCTAGCAACTACAGTTAATTGACATCAGGTCTAACATGATTAGCTATAAGGGATGTCTTAGAGAGGCAGAGTCTCTCAGAAGAAAAGATGGGCAGAGGCTCTGCAATCTGTGAAAGAGTGCATAAAAAGATACTTCCAGAAACAACTGTTGGTAAACACAATCCGCCGTTCCATCTGCAGATGCCAACTAAAGCTCTGTCATGCAAAAAGGAAGCCATATATGAACATGGTCCAGAAGTGCCGTCGTGTCCTGTGGGCAAAGGCTCGTTTCAAAATGGAAAAGTGTTCTATGGTCAGACAAGTCCAAATTTGACATTCTTGTTGGAAATCACAGACGCTGTGTCCTCCGGGCTAAAGAGGAGGGAGACCTTCCAGCGTGTCATCAGCGTTCAGTTCAAAAGCCAGCATCTCTGATGGTATGGGGGTGCATAAGTGCATACGGTATGGGCAGCTTGCATGTTTTGGAAGGCACTATGAATGCTGAAAGGTATATAAAGGTTTTAGAGCAACATATGCTCCCCTCCAGATGACGTCTATTTCAGGGAAGGTATTGTGTATTTCAGCAGGACAATGCAAAACCCCATACTGCAGCTATTACAACAGCATAGCTTCATAGTAGAAGAGTCCAGGTGCTGAACTGGCCTGCCTGCCACCTATAGAGAACATTTGGCGCATCATTAAACGAAAAATACGTCAAAGACGACCACGAACTCTTCAGCAGCTGGAAACCTATATCAGGCAAGAATGGGACCAAATTCCAACACCAAAACTCCAGAAACTCATAACCTCGATGCCCAGACGTCTTCAAACTGTTTTGAAAAGAAGAGGAGATGCTACACCATGGTAAACATACCCCTGTCCCAACTATTTTGAGACCTGTAGCAGGCATCAAATTTGAAATGAGCTCATTTTGTGCATAAAATGTTAACATTTCTCAGTTTAAACATTTGCTATGTTATCTATGTTCTATTGTAAATAAAATATTGGGTCATGTGATTTGAAATTCTTTTAGTTTTCATTTTATTCAAATTTAAAAAAAACTTCCCAACATTTCCAGAATTTGGGTTGTAGTATTTTTTGTTTACTTGATAAGGATCGCTATTACTTGTTTAATCGTTTATCTTGTAGTTGAAGTGTTACTGAATTACTGTTGTTACTTCCTGCATAGTTACCTATTGTTGACTTATTGGTATAGCTTAAAACAATGAAACGACTTCGATTCAGTAACTTCAGTGGTTCTTATCTATAACTATCTTTTACCTATAACTATCTATCTATATGTTATTTTTTATGTTATGTAAGATGTCTATGCTTTTACAATTTGCCCACAAAATTATACTGAACTACTTATGCTGTTGAATTCAATCCACCAAAAAGACTTTTAAACTGTTGCAAATCCGTCCTAGTTGTGTTGCTGTAGTGACGCTTTACGGCATTTGGATCATGGCGGAGTCGCTGAACGGTGTAGAGTTGAGCACGGTAAATATTTGGCTTTTAACCACTTCAGACATCAATTCAGTCGCGTGTCACGCGTTTTGCAGTATGATTACAGTTAGGGGCAGATATATGCTGCATATGCATGGTAAACACATAGATTCTGTGTTATCTACGATTTAATGATGAACATATTGGTCAGATACTGCATTTTGTTTACATCATTTTTGCTTATCATCCAGCAAGCCAACACGAGCAGATTTAACTCCCGCGTTAACTGCTGTTTTTCTAAATCATCGCTCATTTTATAGCATTTAGTACGTTGTATTTTCTTCTTGTTTTATTCGTAACATGATCTGTTATTATTTTGGGTTAAACAGTTTCTTGTAAGTTAAATTACTGCAGATAAAAAGAGCATTTTTATATGAATTTTCGAGCTGATGCTTTTGAAAGTTGGGGTTGTTTACGAAATTATAAAATCTTTCATTTTCATTTTCATTTTCATGTAGATTGGGTTGAACAAGACCCACAACATTTCACCAGTGTTCGGCATTACGTGCATTTTTTTTTTCTTCGTCTTTTAATGTAGCCCCTCTTATAGGCTACATATATATATATATATATATATATATATATTAGTACACCGAATCAGAATAGACAGTTTTTTTTATTTTTCATTTATTTATATTTGCTACTGCAGAATGTAGCCTTGCTCAATATAACCAAATTGAATGTTTAACCATCAAGTGTTTATGCTTCTTCAATTTTTGTTTTCATAAATAACATCTTTATGAAAAATGAGAACGATTTCAAAAGTTAATACCAGTGTTAAATTTGCATAGAGATTGAAAATATATTCCTTATGATTTCTCAACCTTAAAATAGATCAGGATGCAGAGTTCCACATTTCTCTGAAGTGTGAACTGATAGTGATGTTGAAAATGTATCTCCTCCTGTTGATATTCTGAGACAGAACATGAATCTGCTTTTGTAATGTATCATAATGCAGTCCTGCCATAGTTGCTTTTTTTAATATTGCATTGCTTAACAACACAACGTTATTCATTAGTCAGTTGGTACAGAAAATAACCAGCACTTTGAAAATAAGTGTCAGAACTGACCCTTGGTCCTTCTTTGACAGATCTTGCTGCAGACAGTGAGGTTAATTCAATCAGACAGGTGTAGAATTTATTTCAAACATTCAGTTTTAGAGGCATGGATAGGTATGCACCATGGTTTCGATTATGATGGCTAGGGGTCAAAGGCCGTTTATGAGAGGTTTATCTGTGCATTAAGAAGCTCTGAAACATCTTGGTTTGATTGATGCAAATCATTACAATGCACTTAGTGTACATTTATTTTTTTGCATTGATAAACATAAACTCTAATAGCTTCAATAATAGGTAACTGGAATATCTTTTAGACCTTGTACTGTGAAGATTCTGAATACTGACCAGACATAAAATGGTGTTCACTATCTTTGCCGTGTGATTTGGTATTTCCTGCATGTGAATATACAGTCAAATCAAAATTTATTCAGACACCTTCAACATTTCTCACATTATCACAGTTTATTCGCTATAGTTTAGAAAATGGTAATAAAATATGACAAGAACTCAGTTAAACTGTGTCAGAACAAATTCATCTTGATAATGTCAGATAACTTTGATAGAAAGGTATGTAACAAAATATGGTCAAATCAAATTTTTGGTCTCAAATTTTTATCAATTTTACTGGTAGTCCACTGTATGAAGAATTTTTGGGTATAATATGTCACAGTTTACTTGATTTTGCTATCCACACTTACATAAATTAACTATAGTGTCCTGCACCCACTAGTGAAAAAATATCAAAAATTATATGTGGTGTCTGAATAATTTTTGGTTTGACTGTATTTAACCACCAAAATTTGCGTTAGGGTTACCCACATATTCCTTTATTTAAAAAAAAAAAAAAAAAATATATATATATATATATATATTAAACAGTACTACAACTGTATTCTTAAAATGTTATATTAATATTAATTTATAAATATAAAATATAAAATATGTATTTTAATATAATATTATAATAAAGAAAATCTTCAGACTAGTTGCCAGGCTCTCGATCTTGAAATTTAGTTTTCAGAATTTTAATTTTTTATTTTATTTTATTTTTATTGCTGCTTAATGGAGATATTTTGTTTAGTTTACTAGTTGCTTTTTTCCATGCAATTACAATGAACTGAAGTGTTCTTGCATCAAAAAAGGTCACAAAAGCACCTTCAAATTATCCAGTAAATGGTCTTTTTGGATTGAGGAGGAAGATTTTGAGTAAAATAAACTTTTTGAGCACCTTTATTTCAATATATATATAAAAAATAACTTTCATATGACTCTTTAATGTATTTGGTTAGTTTGTTATATAATTTATGCTCTTTTTCTTTTGCCACCAGAAATGGCAGGAGGCTTCAAACAGAGGGGCTGCCATACTCAGCTATTTAGGGGAGCAAGTCCCTCTAATTTACTGTCTGGAGGTGGAGCTACAACAAGGGGAGGAGGAGCAAAAGGTTGAGCAACGGCTCCTGTATCCTCTGGAGTGCTTCCTTTTTGGGGAGGACCCCTGTGTCGGCCTGGAGAAGCTACAGCAATACAACAGCAGCTCTTCAGCTCAGCAATGTGGACGTGTCTTTAAAGAGGGCGAGACAGTCTACTCCTGCAGGTTAGACCAGAGCCCCTTTGATAATATATGCAGTCACCATCAACTACTATAAATGTTTGTAAGGAGAACATCAGCAGGACTGACTGATGAGCCAGCATTGTTCATTGGACAGCCTTGTCAGTGGATAATGCAGATTTTGTTTATTCAAGTAATTTGAATGTATTAGTCAAATTGAGGTAATGCTGTGTAAATGAATGTTCAAATTTCTGCAGTTTTCTGTAAATCTTTGCTAGCATATTATGTATTTACTACCATCTGTCTATCTATCTATCTATCTATCTGTCTATCTATCTATCTATCTGTCTATCTGTCTATCTATCTATCTAATATTTTTTGCATATATAACAACATTTTAGTGACTTAACTGTTATTATAAATTGCAGAAAATAGTAATAATAAATAATGAGTAGGTGTGTCCAAATATTTATTTATTTATGTTTATATATATATATATATATATATATATATATATATATATATAATATTTTTTTTTTTTTTTTTTTTTGTTTTT